>PVIR01019831.1:0-31432 GCA_004026965.1 Petromus typicus
ACAAGAGAGACACGACAGAAGATGATAATCAGAAAGAGGAAGCAAAGTGAAGAATGAGCACCGTCTCCCTGGGTGGAGCAGAGCTGTGAGGTGAACAGAGGCAGACCGAGTACGGAGACAGTGTGTTCCCTGTGCAGCCATGGAGAACGAGGTGCACTCACGATGAAGACACCAAGGATCCTCAGACCTGGGAACTATGGAGGAGGGGGCGCCGCACACGGAGTTCCTCTTGTGGAGTAAAGGAGCCACGCTCCGGCAGACCTGCTGCGTCCTCAGTGGGACCAGAGCAAAATTTCAAGGGACCTCAAACAAGCTGAATGAAACAGAAGGAAACAGAGTTCTCAGAACTAAATGAAAGACAGAAATGTCAAGTAACTATGCTCTCCTGAGTTGCCTCTTCAACTTTTAACAACTCACGTCATATTAATATCTGAAAGTAAAATCTAGTGTTCCCAATAACAAGATGGTCATTCCAGATTAAATGAGAATGGAGGCAATGAAAAATAAGCATGTTAGAAATTCTCAAAGAGAAAGAAAATCATCTATGAAAAAGAGAATATGAATTATGAAACAGGTGGGAAAAGAATGCAAGGAATTAGAATGCATTTTAAGTTTTAGCAAATTATAATGACCCATCCTTTAGAAGTTCGTGGTCACAAACTATGCAAGATTGAAAGTAGCTGGTCTGCTAATCTACTGCAAGATGGGATGGGATTAGTTGCTCCTCACCACCAAGTGGTATTGGGGCAATTACTAAGGAGGTTAAAGGGCATGAAATCACTTTCCACATTCCTAATTCAGCTAAGAAAAATATGTTCCTAAGTACAAGGCTTAAAAGTCTAATGAGCAATTCTAGCAGATAATTAATGCAACGTGCCTGGACATTTACTCCTGATTGTGAAAAGGCAACTACTGCTTTGGTTAAAAGACAGAACAGGCTCCAGAGAACAACAGAGAGGCGTGTGCAGCAGCTGGAAGGGTGAGACACGCAAAGCTTTCTGCTGTGTCATGCCGGACGTGCTCGGGAGCACTGAAAAATTAAATATGCTAAAATTTTGAAGGCTTCAGATAAATAATTGAAATTTTCTCTCTATTTCCCAAATAACAAGAGTAAGAGAGAAAGAAAACATAAAAAAATTTTACCAACCAAACTTTGAGGAAGAGAAATAAAAAAGAAACCAAGAAATGTAAAGACAAATAAGAAACACAGATTTTCATAAGAAATAATTGCAAATGGATAAATAAAAATGAGTCAATTCCATCCAGAAAAGGAGTCAACTTTAAGATTTTAAATAGCAGATAATGCTTATAACCAATAAATGCTATTGAACATTTTAAATAAGATTAGAAAAATACTAATTATATAGATTACTTATATGTCAGTTTGGACAGACCATAGTGCCAAAAAGGTGTTTGGGGGTGGGATTATCTTAAATCATGACACTGGCAAAACCAGGTTACCCTACATAACATGTGTGGTCCTCCAGATGAGGTCAAGGTTGTAGTAGAATGAAGACATAGGTACACACATACGTGCTCACACACACACCCACCCACCCACACACACACACATCCCTGTACATATGGGCATGTATCACCCAGACTGTCCTAAACTTTTATGAGTTCAATTTATAATTTTTTTAAAAAAATATGGTGTAGGGCCAGTGGTTCCAGCGCCTGTCTTGCAAGCGCAAGGACCCAGGTTCGATCCGTAGTTAACCACATACCATACTGGGTGTGGAGACTCACCCCAGCAGCAACCAGTACCACATACCACAGTGCCGGGCGTGGTGGCTCACACCTGTAATCCCAGCACTCAGGAGGCAGAGGCAGGAGGATGGCTGTGATGTGAGTTCGAGGCTGAGCTCAGGGCCAGCCTGAACCACAAAGAGAGACCCTGTCTCAAAAAACCTTATGGTGTATTTGTTGTAGAACTAAATTCATGTTTATTCTATGACATTTTGACTTAGGACAGATTTATCAGGACACAAAACCCTGCTAAATTCAAAGATCCTCTGATTTGGACGCAGACGCACACAGCGGGAAGGAGACAGAGATGGGGGAGCAGAGAGCCCACCACGGGGCCCTGGGGGCAGAGGTGGGCCCGGTGCAGAGGTGGATCTGAGACCGGCGTCTGCACAGCTGGTGCAGGGCCTGGATGGGAACGTGTCTCCAGTGCAGGGTGACGCACAAGCGTGGACCTGCGGCTGTGATAGTCAGAGCCAGATGCCCGACCTAATGGTACAGGCAGGAACTGGGACTCTCATGTCTGGAGCGAGATGCAGCAGCTGCTCCGGCAGGAGGAAGCTGGAAGAAGACCTGGCCCAGGTGAGTGGGTGCAGTGCCCACTGCTCCCCATGCAGTGCCTGGCAGGTCTCCAGGAGTGGATGAGTCCCAGCATAGACCATGGGTACAGTCTCCGTAAAGCAGCGCAGAGAGGGGCTGCCCACAGCCCAGCAGAACAACGCTCCCACACCAGGGTGATTTCCTCTTTGTCCTTTGGAGCTCTGGTCCTTCCTACACCTCCTGCCCTGACACCCAGGATAAAACACGTCCCACCTTAAAGTAAATACACGGGTGAGGGACTATGGACATCTGGACACTGCATTTTACTGGAAAAATCATTTCTTTTCAGACACAGTAACTTGAGGTTATTTTCACCTGAGATGAATCTCAGATTCTCATCTTTCCTGCTGTCCAGGTGAAGTTCAAAGCTCAGAGGGAGGGGGCAGGTGTTTGAAAAAGTCACAGCACAGAAAGATTTTCTTCTTGGCTGAAGTCTGATCGGGCTTCCATTCCTTCTGCTCCTGTGAGCATGAACTGTGGTTTCCAAAGAGTTGGACAAACATGGAGATGTTACTTCCGGCTCGAGGACACATAGTCTGATGGTGAGTTGCAGGAGGGTGCTTGCCAAAAAGCAACAAAAGCAACTCAAGGATTTGAACAAAACAACAAAATCCCTCAAAGGATTTCCCACTTTCTCCAGGAGTACTCAAAGCTAGGATTCGTCTTCTAGCCCCGTCAGGGCAGGGGCCTGACTCCCATGGGCTTTGCAGAATGCCTACAGGTGTGTGACACACGCTTCCTGGTGCCACTGAGTCTTGCTAGCCTACTCCTCCCTCCTCCCGTGTGAACCCCAGAAGTCTCTGGACAGACAGAAGTTAAGTTTACTCATGCTGACACATTTCCCTCTTATGGTAGTTTATCACCTATCAAACAGCCCATCTCTGACTTTAAGGGATATGAGCCAGCATGCTTGTGTTTTTCAAAGTCAGAAACCTACAGAAAAAACTTCAGAGAATATACAGCCCATTGCCACTGGGATAATAGCGGACATGTTTGTACTGTGTAGGTAACTTTGGTCTTTGTCTCTACAAATCTTATTGGTGAATGTAAGTTTCCCTTACACACACTCCCGATTTACAACAGAACAGAGAACAGCAGAATCCAGCCGCAGATAAAAGGCGAAGACACACTGGGGAGCAGAAACAACGACAAGAACCACATCAGCATCAAGCCAGCTCACAAGGCCCAGGTCCTCGGCCTGCATCCCACAGATGCGGCTGCCTCGATGCCCCCTCACCCGCAGGCTCCTGACCTCACAGGGTCCCAGGGCGCTGACGTGCAGCCGCCACAGCCCAGCACATGTAAGGTTGTAGCTCAGATACTTCAAGGAATATCATCAACAAATTATTAGACTACATAATATGCACATCAATTCTGGCTTTAGACAGAAGTGTCCAGCGTAACAAGAAACAAAGGAGCCGGGGAAAGAATTCACAGGCAGGACCTCAAGGCCCCAGGCATGAAGCAAACCTGCCAGTCGTAATAATCAGGCTACATGCAAGTGCGTTACACAGACACTTTGGAGCCGACCGCAGCGCATGCTTCAGGTCCAGGGCAGTGAGTCTCAGCAGCAACGAGAGTGTGAGCTGAGAAATCCCGGCTGAGGAGGGAACCAGGGCTGGTCACGGGTCCTGTCACTCCAGATAGGCCACTGAGGAGGCGAGCGGCATTTTGGGGGAATGTGGACCCTGCAGGGCTCAGAGGGTGGAGCCATCACCCGCAGGACTGAGGTGTGTGAGGGTCCAGACACAGTAAGAATACCGGAGACTTTCTACTAAACCCCCTCCCTCCCTACTCCGCTTCGTCCCTCCCTCCCTCCTCCTCCTCCCTCCCTCCCTCCCTCCCTCCCTTCCTTCCTTCCTTCCTTCCTTCCTTCCTTCTTTCTGTCCTTCCTGTCTTTCAGTACGTGAACAGACCCAGGACCCAGGAGCCCTAGGCTGACTCCCTGCCACGGAGCCTCCTCTCCTGCCCCGGCCACAGGTTGATCCAGGGAGAGGAGGACGTGGACGCCATACATCCGCACTTGCTTTGTTTTGAGCATAAAGACAGGAAGCAGCTCTACGTGAACTTAAGGATGGTTGCACAGCAGCTTAGTAAAGTGTGAGACGGTCATTCATGGTGGCAGAGGGACTCATGGACTGGACACGTGGTGTGGGCCTGCTGGGCCGTGCGAAGCGCAGCTGGCAGCTGGGCACGTGCTCTGCAATCCCAGCACCATCCTGCCTGTGACTGGCTTTGCCCTTAGTGGCTTCCCAGCAGCAGGAGGTCTGAGCTCGGAGGGAGGCTGGCAGCGGTGGTGCATCGAGGGGCACAGTGATTCTGTTCTTCTCACTAACATGTGACGAGAGTCTCACCGTGAATCTCTCTCTGTTTAAGGTCATTTGTGCAGCCCCTTTGTGATTAGATCTTAAGTCCTGAAATTCCTAATGCTCTGACTGTTCCCTTCAACTCAGATGCATTACTTACTTGTACACATTATTTAGTACAAGATGCTCACTTATCCTTTGTCACTGCGCGTATCTTGATCTTGTGGATTTAGATGTAAGCTAATTGATTTGTTTTTGTGTTTCTACTACTTTAGTGAGTGATTATCCGCAATTACAGTGGATTAAGCATGGTGGGGGGAGCTGGGCGTTCTCACGCCGCGTGCTACGTTTCTGAGCAAACTGCAGGAAAATTTTTCTGTCTTGCATCAGGGATACTCAGCCTCAGCTGGTCTTTGTGGCATTCAAAAAAGTAAAACTCTTCCTGTCTAAGAAAACATTTACATCTTCAAGATTTTGATTAATAAAAGATAAGTGGGTTTTGGAAAGTCACAAAGAGGCATTGTTGGAAATACATTCTGTTCAGCAAGGTTTTCATGAGGAGTTTGGCCCATAAATGAATGTGTTAAAGGATACAGGTAGAATACACCTTCTCCAAATCACCAAGGAAAAGTTAAGAATGAAGAAATTCTAATTTACAAGTATTTCCAAGGAGTATTTATATATGAAAAAATTGGTGGTACTTATCTGAGAAATGAAGTAGCATGTTTTACTACTAGAGATGAAAGTCAGCCTGGTGTGCAGTCTGGAGACTTCCACGGATTTCATAAAATATATATGGTTATAGTATAAGAAATGAAGCAAATGTGGTAAATTTGGGTGACAGAGTTTATGATGAATTTTATTTTCATCATATATTTTCTAAATTTCATACTTAGTATGTGATGCTTTTATAAAAAGGAAAAGTAAATTTACCAGGAAATTGATTGCAACGATCAAGATGAAGAATTAGTTTTAAACTAAGGAAACTTGCAGGGTTGGTTCACAGAGCAGAAGTAGAAAGCGGAGCGGTAGGGCTGCCCCAGCCTCAGCCAGGAGGAGCAGGGTCCTGCCTCCTGCTGTCCTGACCCCTCTCTTCCTGAAGTTTGTTTTCCAAAGTGAGAAGTCTGCTGTGCTTTATTCACCTTCGATCTTTTCACAAACTTGCTGGAAGCCAGATAAAAAGACCAGGCTCGGAAGTGTGGAGTCAGCCCACTCGAAAGCAAGCTGGTCCGCCCAGGTTCAGTGTTTCTGGTTCTGCTTTCCTCATGTGTGCATGTTTGAAGTGTTCACATGTCTTAAATGTACAACATGGTGAACACTGACAGATACGTAGTGTCCCAGGGTTCTCCGGAGGTCGTAGAACGTTTCCTCAGCCCGGAAATCTCTAGCAGCTTTGCAGAGTGCTGTCTCTCCAGAGCGGACATCTTTAGGAATGAGAGGTTGTGGAAAGGCCCAGGTGAGGCAGGTTATCCTTTAAAGATCACAGTCAGTATACAAAGGACTTTGCACCTGGTTCCTTTACCCTGAGCCTTTTTATTTGAAGAGTGGCCCTTGTGCACAAAAAACCCCGAATCATACTTTTTTATCAAGTGGCCCAACTTCTGCGATGCATTGGGATGTCCGATATATTTCCATTTAATTTAGATAGGTTTGGATTTGTATTTATTAGTTTGTTTATTTTTGGATAAATTTCACCTCTTTTTTTTTTTTTATTACTTTCTACTTCTCCTGCTTTCTTTTGGATTAATTTATTTCCCTAGCTGTCTGATTTTAACTTCTCAAAATTTTCCCTTTAAAATTTATTTTGTAAGTTGTACATCAGTAAATATCCTTTCCCTGTTACATATGAGTTTTGAAAAATGTGTATTAGAGTCCAGACATCACGATCACTGTCCAGTGCCACCTTCTGTCCTGGTTTCTGCAGTGATTCCTCTCACCCTTCCTCCCACACAGCTGTGGACTACATTCCTTCCCATGTGCTGCCGCTTTGGAGACCGTCACCGCCGCAGATGACACAGCACGGGGCTTCTGGACAGGCTCCTTCCCCAGAGCATCTGTAAGCGTAGGCAGGGTTGTCCACACCCATCGTTAATTCCTTTCAGTGCTTTTAGTCCATTGTGAAGCTATATGGCACCACGCTCGCTTCCCAGCTGAGACACATTTAGAATCTTTCCTTCTTTTGTTGGCTGTAGATACAGTTTCTATAAAGATGAATGAAGACGTTTGTGTGAACACAGGTTTTCATTTTCTTGGGTAAGTACCTGTCAGGCTTGTATGATAAGTATACAGTTCAATTTATAAGTAATGGACAAAATTTTTCTCGTAGTGTCTGAACCATCTTATAATCCTGAACTCAAGAATGAGGCTTCTAGTTAATACTTTAATGTGTTTAAAGTAAAAGTCCTATTATGGTTACAATTTCCATTCTCCTTGCAACTTATGATGCTTGTGTATTTTCAGATGCATATTGACCCTTTATAATTTTTCTCTTGAGTGAAATCCTTTCTTGGATATTTTTCCTGCTTTTAGAAGCTATTTGTCTTAAACTGAAAAATTGTATTGTGGCTTGAATATCATAGTAAATTCATTATTTATGAATACCAAATTTTTGACAGATGCATTATTTACAAAATTTCTCCAACTCTGACCTGTCTTTTCCTTTTCATAATAATATACTTTGGAAAGCACACTTTTTCATGCTGATGAAATTAAATTTTCTGGCCTTATGTCCTTTCAATACTGACACTTTGGTTCTCTGTCACAGACACATTCATTAAACCCAAGGCCATGTTTTGACGCACGTGTTTCTTTGGAAGAGCTGAGCAGCTTTGTCAGCCTTGTGTAGCTATATTATCCATTACACTTCACTTTTGTGCAGTATATTGGCAGAATCTGCATCAGAGGTTGCGGACTTCCCTGCCAAGGGCCAGAGGGTAATATTTGGGTTTTGTGGTCTGCAGTTTCTGCCTCGACTGCTGCACTGTGCTGCTGTGCACAGGCTGAAACACTGGGCTTGTGACCCACAGTGGGTCTGTGCCATCGAGGGTGTGACATCGGACTGTCACACTGATCTGCTTTGAGACAGGTCTTTCTCGGTGTTACCATCCAATAGCCCCAAGCCACGTGGTGAAAAGTTCTTTCTCCATTGGATGACCTTGACATTTTTTAAAACACCTGTGAGAAGACTTTTCTGGACTATCAACTGCATCTCACTGACTTGAAATATATTTTGCATATAAAATAGTTCTCTAGTAAGTTTTAAATCTGAAAGTATAAGTCCTCTGGCTTTTTTTTTTCTTTTTGTACCTACATAGAGATGAAATTTGGGACCTTGCACTTATGGGACAGGTGCCAGAACCCCTGAGCTAACTCCCCGGCCCTATCCTGTAATTTATTAACAGGTTTCGGGGTTGTTTTGGATGCTATGAATCCTTTGCATTTGCCTGTACATTTTAGGAGCAGTTGCCAATTAAAAACAAAAACAAATGCTCCAGGGATTAAACAGGTTGGTGAAGATACAGGTAAGTTTGAGAGAATTAGAAGCTTAAAATTGTTTCCACATGATAAAAAGAGACTCTGCCCCATTGTGTACAGAACCTATTATTTACTCTGAATAATATTTCATTACTTTCAGCTTTCAAATCTGTTGCCTCATCTCACATATATTGTTAACCACTTAGTACTTGTGATAATATTTACAACTGACTTTAAAATACAGCACATTGAACACTGGGACTGCGAGTGGCTCTTGTACACAGACACCTCGGACCTACTTTTATGTTGCTGTCCTGCCACATCTCCACCTTGACCTCAGCTCTTTGCCCTCGGAGGGTCGCGTCACTGCGTGTGCTCTGTGTGTACGTCCCTTAGGATTTTCTGTACAGCAAACCATATCATCTGTGAATAAAGATAATTTAATCTTTATCCATTTGATGCCAATTATTCTCTTTTAAAGTTTATTTCGTAAATTTTAATTTAATATATTTTTGGCCTGGTTGTAGTGAATAAAAAGTCCAGGACAACGTTGAATGAAATTGAGAGCAGAGACCATTTCTAACCTCATTAAGTGGGAAGAGAGTTCAATTTAAGCATGATGCACGCTGGAGGATTTTTAAGAAGGCATTTACCAAGTTAGTAAAATTCCCTTCTATTCCAACCTGTTGAGAGATTTCATCATGAGTTGATGTTAAATTTTATCAAATGCATATTTTCTGCCTATATTGTGATTTTTTTTCTTTTTACATTACAGCATGGTATATAAATTTATTTTTGATCTTCAAGTAATTTTGGAATCTTGAGATAAACCAAAATTTTTCCTGGCACAGAATCCTCTTCCTATGCTCCTGGAATCGGTGTCTATGTTCATGGCTGACTTTGGTCAGTAATACCACTCTGTGAAGGATTTGTCTGGCGTTGAAGTTGGAGTAATGCAGCCTCCAGAGAAGGAGGAAGTGTTTCTTCATCTTCTCTTCACTTGAAGAGCCTGTGAAAGGCGATGCCATTTATTCTTTAACTGGTTAATAAACTGCACCAATAAAACAATCCCAGACTGGGCCTATTTATTCTTCAAAGCCAAGTTTAATCTGTGTAATGGTGTTTCAAATATGTCCAGAGCTTCTTTTTCTTCTTAAAAGAGATTTGGTGATGTAACTTCTCCTTGGAACTGTCCGTTTCTTTGAGCCTGGCCCTCCTTCAGCCGTAAGGTCATTCACAGCATCTCCTTAAAGTCCTCTGAGTTTCTGGGGCTCAGCACTGAAAGCACTTTATTTATGATTTTCCTAATCTGTACATGTGCTCTCTCTCTCTCCCTCTCTCTCTCTCTCTCTCATTTTTTCCTTGGCAAAGTGTAGTTCATATACTGTCAGTTTTGTTGCTTTGTTTTAAGAAACACCTTTTAGTTCAATTTTAAGATTTTCTTATTTTGTGCTGCAACTTCTATTCCAAATTATATAATTTCTATTATTTCTAATCTATTCACTGTTTTCTTTCTTTAGGTCACTTGAAGTTAGTTCTAGTTTTTTTCTAGTTAATTTGTATGGAATTTGAGGTTCATTCTTTTGCATTTTGTTTCATTTATTCATTTTTTTCCCTAAACGAGTTTTTTAAATTAAATTTCAAAAGCTTTGGCAATTGTTCCTTTAAGTGATTTTTCTCCTTCAGAATTCAGATCAATTTCCTGATCCTAGGGCTCGTGACATTTCCCCACGTTTCCTTTTGTTTGTGCTCCTGTAATCCATTTGCCTCTTCGCTGGTCTGTGTCCCGGAATCGCGGGCTCAGTCCGTCGTGCAGAGAGGCACCAGCGTGACCTCAGGTCCCGGCTCCTGGAACTGTCTTTGCTCCTCAGCTGTGGCTGTCTGTCCTGGGCTTCATCCTGACCTGCTCCATCACATGCACTTGAAGCTAAACCCTCTTGGTCGCTGCAATCTCTTGACCTTTTCCAGCAGGATCCTGAGGTGTGTGGAGCTTGAGGGCTACACGTCCTACCCTACTGATACAGAGAATGGATAGGCAACAAGCCCAGCATTATAAAATGCGAAACATTCTGTATCATTCATTTCCTTCTGGTTACTGACACTCAGCCCATGATGTTAAATGATGCATAAATTAATTTCAGGCATTTTTCATGAGATACAATTTACTACAGGTAAAGTGAGTATGAAAAAATCTATAGTTATTGTTATACTAACAAAATTCATGACTGCATTGTACTTTTATTGTAGATGTAGCATATCGACCCAACTGTAATTCCAGGAATTTAACAGCATTATCAAAACTGAAAATATGGCGCAGTAAAGTTGTCAAGGTGCTCCATATTTCACTTTGTGCTGCAGTTCTGCGGCTCTGCCTCCACCCTGCAGGCCCGTCGCTGCGTGGGCGCACAGTAGTTTCAAGGGTGCAGAGCCCTTCTGCGCGCTGACAGCGAGTGGAGAGGTTTGTTGCTGCGCTGCTTCCTGTTTCTTCAGGGGACTCAGCAGGTGTCTTAGCTTCCTGGTTTCACGACGTGAGGAAATAAGGAGTGTGGGGAGACCTAGAGCGCGGCCCCGAGCCAGGGGCGCGTGGGGGTGTGGAAGCCGGCCGGTCCGGGGCCGCTGGGCCTCAGGGATTCAGCGCGCGAAGGGCTGGAGCCGGCTGCGAGGAGGCCGGGCCTGGCGGAGCAGGTGTGTCTCCAGTCTTCTCTGCTTCCTGGCGGCCCTTCCTGCTCTTCGCTCAGCCGAGATGGGCTGAATGCTCTGGAAACCGCGGGCCAAAATAAACTTCTCTGCGATGTGGAGTTTCGTGCCAGTGGTGAGGACCGTGACGAGTCAGTCTGTGACCCAGTCCCACGGGCCACTGATCTCGCGGAGCCTGCCAGACTCTCTGTCGTGGGCACACAGACCTGGCCTCAGAGCACCTTAGTTTGGCAAAGTTGGAGGGAGACCAGCTGTGACGAGTTCCTAACCAGATGCTCATTTATGTCTATGAATTTTATTTCAGCCTTTACGGAATGGCTAATCTGCCCTGTTTAAGAAATGAGGCTTCAAACACTTCGTCCACCAGAAGCGAAAGTCAGACTGTCGCCCCTCCTCCTCCTCACAGAAGAATAAAGGAGCAGTTGATTATCTTTAATGGCCTTCTTTCTCCAGGCGAGCATAATCAGCCGCCTTGGTGATTGTTTTATTCTGAAGGAATAGTTAACAGCACACAGACGCCACGGGAATCCAGAGCATAAACCCCCCTCGAGGGCGTGGAGGGCCAGGGACGGCCTTGAAGGTCCCTCTGTGCTCAGAAGTCAGGTCGGGTGACCTGTGCGGTCCGCGCCTTGTGCTGATCCTCTCCAGCTCCTGCGCAGTACTGACCGCCGCTGCCCTGTGGCGGAGGCAGGCTGGCAGGAGGGCGCTTTGAACTCAGAGACCAACGCGCAGAGACGCCTGCAGAATTAGTGAGACCTGCCGAGGCCTGATGTGGGGATGTGCTCACGGTAAAGGGTGAAGCTTACCCTCCTCCGTGGTCATAGATTTCCCTCGTTTTTAATGATGTTTATTTATCATGTATATGAATAATGCTGGGTTGTTTTGAAAATTTATGCAAGTAGTAGGACACTAAATCGTGTCAGTAGCTAGTAATTTCCAACAGAAAAGTACATTTTTAAGACTCACTGGGCTGAGTCATGGAGCGCTGGCTTCCGTATTCTAGCTGAGATCTGCAGCCTCAATCGCAGGGATCCACGGAGGCTTTCCAGCTGCCGACGTCATTGCCCGCTTTCCTCTCTCAGAGCGGCCCTGCCTGGAATCAGTCTTAGTGTAATCAAGATGTGCGGGTGTCCGTCACTTGGATCCTGTTTAACAAAATAACTGCCAGTGACGGGAAGAAAAAGTGCTCTTGTGTGTCCTTTGCTCTCACTTTTTTCTTTGCAGTAACTTCTCCAGGAGGCAGAAATCAAGGCGGCAGCTATTAGGTCACTGAAGTGCTGACTGGTGATAAATGCTGTGTCATTCTCAGAATACAACCCAGAGTGGACGCGGCTGGCGGCTCCGGGGACCAGGCTCCTCCAGGCTGCGTCTGCCGAGGAGGCTTCACCAGGGCATCACTTACACAAGTCTTGGCGTTCATTAGGTACAGACACAGGTTGGTCATTTTCATTTTAACACTCAAGATTAGTTAAAATTTATATTCCATCACTGTAGTTCATTCGATTTAATATTAGTCATTATTATAAATGAATCCAGACTTCCTCTTCCCCTAGAAATATGAAAGTCACCCTGTGTGACCTTCTAGACACTTAAAGGAATAAAACTATACATCAAAAAATGTCTGAGCTAAAACATATTTTCACAATCCTTAAACACAAAGACAAACGTGAGAAAAACTCTCTGAGTATTCCAGTTGTGTGTTTTAAATGCATTCTGCTCAGAGTTTTTGACAGTTCATCGTCCCCTTTCCGCTGTCAGATCTTTGCATACTCCATGACCTATATTGACACTGACTTTGGGTCTTGACCTTCGTAATTTTAGATCGGACCATGTTTGCTTCTAAGTTATACAGTTTTGTTTTCACAGTGTCAGCATCTGACAGGTTAAGATTCCTTCTCTGTTCTTTAAATTTCTTGGTAGTACTTTATTTAGCTGCACGAATAAACTCATAAAGTTATGTGAAAATAGTAATGTTAAAATGTAATTGCACTTCGTACATTTTAGAATGGAACAATTCCATTCTAATGTAGCTTTACTTTTATTAATTTGCTTTTATATACTTTTATAACATTTATTTTTGTCCATAGTATTACTTAAACTCATTTATTATATTTATTATGAATTTATTAACAATTTATGGTTGTTATTTTGAATAAGGCTTTAAAAATATTCATAATATCTCCTTGATATTATTGGTCACTAGAATGTTTATTTTGGCAATTTTACTTACTTCTGCTTATTTTATATTTTTATAGCTTTCTTTAGGTCTTCTATATAAAATATTATATGCAAGGAAATTAATTATATCCTATTTTTTAGGAATTTTAAATTTTTTTCCAGTCATTAATTCAGACCCCAACTCATTATTTAGTGCTTTGTTTTGTTTTTGCTTTTCTGTTTTGCTTTGTTTTGAGCTTCTGGGACTGATCACCAGCTTCTTTCCTGGGCTGAGCTCCAGACCTTTTGAACTTTTACTTTGGCACAGAGTCTCACTGAGCTACACAGGTAGGCTGGGGACTTGTGACCCATGCCTCGGCCTCCCCAGGTGCTGGGATTACAGACGTGGTCCCCAGCCTGTCTCCCAGTTCATCCTTTCATGTCTGTCCCTGTTTTGTAAATAAATTCTAACGTAACTGGCTTTGTTCACATGTTTCCCAGCTATGGATTGTGGGAACTGGAAAAGATACCCGTTCTCAGTCCCTCCCCCTGAGGGTTCTGGGGGACAGGGCAGGCGTGGCCAGCTGTGTCTGCAGGGCAAGCTCTTGAGCCTTCGCCGCTGGCATGGCTGGGATTGTCCACGGCCCCTGACCAGGTCTAGGGGACCGTGTGCCCGGCTGTAGAAGTGCTGAGTCTCCCTACGTGGGGCCTAGACCTGGGAAAAGTGGCTACAGCCAGGCCCAAAGAACCTCTTACCCACTGAGTGGTGGGCAAGGTCAGAAGCACACTGCTCAAGGTGACTGCCACTCAGATGGATGCCATCAAAGACCCACCTGGAGAAGGAGGGAGACAGCTCACCGTGTGCTGGGAGCCACTTGCGCCAGCGGGACAGCAGAGCACAGGGTCACGATGGACTCGGGTTGCTCGTGCTGGGCAGGCTTGGGACGTGTGCCAAAGGGGACTAGAAACCACAGGGACAGAAGTGGGCATTAGCCCGGCCCTTGCCCAGCCCGGACCCATCTTGTCTGAGTTGTGCACTCGGACATCTTCAGCTGAGTCTAACAGGACCTGTGGGGAGCAGAGTCGAGGATGTGGTCAGTGTTCAGCTTAGAAGGACAGCTGTGGTCACAAGGCAATAGCTGCTCATGGCCCAGTCACAGCGGGACACCCCAGAAATGCGCTTCTGGGGGTCTGCCTCTGCCGACGCCGCCCTTGCCCGCGGCTCCAGGCCCTGTGAGCCCCGCTCTCTCTGCCTGTGGGGAAGTTTTAACCTGCACCCTGCACTGCCCTTCTGCCTCCCAGATGGTCCAGAAGTTCCTTGTCCAGCAAGTCACAGCCCTGCCCTGTCACCTCCAGGGCAGCCACCACTGAGAGTTAATATGACGGCGAATATCACTGAGCTGACAGTGACCTAAACACCAGCCCTGTGGCTTCCCCAGAGACAGAACCGAAGTCCAGGATGTTGTTGAGAAAATATCAAGCAGGTACAGACTGAATGTGGATGACCTCAGATTGTGTAAATAGAGTTTATTAAGAAAGAAAAGAAGAATGTGGAAAAATAAGAATCAGCTGAGAGGACTCCATTAATACAAAAAGCAACTCTTTCCCTCTCAAAGTCCTTCTCCACTGAGCAAGGTAACAGTGTACATTCCCAGAATTTCTAAATACCTCTGAGAAGAAAACCAAAATGTTTCCAGAGAAGGAGAGAGAAAGGAAGAGAGAGAGAGAGAGAGAGAGAGAGAGAGAGGGACAGAGAGAGAAGTGGGGAGTGGGGGAAGGAGAGAGAGAGATCCATCTAAGCAAAGAAGGACCGCACTCCAACAGTCTTTTCGTACAGAACAGAGAAGATGTGGAATGGACGGTACAATGAAAGAGACCAATCTGAACTGCAAATCACCACACCGCTAAGCTACAATCCTGATACATGGTAGCTTTGACAGGCCAGGGGAGGTGCACATTCTGGAGTGCAGAAGTTAGACTTAGTGCTGTTCAACCACTTTTGGTAAGTAAACAAGAAAACAAAGCACTATTTTTTATTTTAAATTAAATGTGGGTTGAAGCACTGGAGGGAATGTGATTAACGTCATCACTCATGGTTAGAGTTGTTTCGGGAGTGTTCCCAGTAAAGAAAAGTTGGGGATGGGGAGAAAAGGGTGGATTATTATTGGGGGACGATGTAATTATGTGTGACGATGCTGGAGGTGTGAATGCCTGGAATGAAGTATTAGAATAAGTAAGCAACATATTTTTGGCTTACAATAGCAACAGATTAACAGAGAGTACATATATGCTTGTAATTCTGTTCTAACCAAAATCATGGAATGAATTCTGTGATGAGAATTATGGAAGAAATTAAGTTTCTGAACTGAAATGATTGAATGATAAAAAAGTTTTATGCTATAGATTATAATGCAGAATCCAAACTACAAATGAAACATTAGTACTTCATGGATGTTTAGACTCACTGAAGATATTGTCACCACCTCCTTCTGAAATTAAATAAAATACCAAATCCAAATAGATATGTTTGCAAAAAAGTGACTAGCATAGAACAGTTGAAAAAGGAAAACAGAAATAACTCCTGTGAAGAGCAGTGAAAAGTAGGCAGCATATCTGTTTTATTTGAGAAGCGAGATTTGGACCTTGTTATGAGGTAGCACCCTCCCCACCTTCCCCTCCAGCCAGAGATACTCATCAGCAGACTCCGTGAGAACCCAGGCGTGTTGGGACCTTGGACTCCGAGGGGTGTCTTTTTCCTCCCAGATGGGCTGCTGCAGAGACCTCAACCTGTTACCCTGCTGCAGAGACAGAGACCCTGAGCTGGGTGAGGGCGAAGCTGAGGCCACCACCGCATCGGCATCACCAGGTAAAATGAGCTGGACCAGGGAGCGGGCAGCGCTCACTTCTGACCCAACCCTAGGTGGGCAGATGGCCCCCTTGTGGGGTTGCCCTGGGGAGGGGCCTGGGCACCCAGGATGCCCAGACACCAGGGGTGTTAACCTAAAAGATAGTCACCATGGAGACACACTACCAGGGCCTCCCTGATGGAGCACACGCAACCATCGTCCACCAGAGTCCGCTACCTGAGTGTCTCAGGTGTGTGGCTGAGGCTGTCTCAACGTCCAGGGTTTCTCAAAACCACTTAGTCTCCAGGGGGCTTTTGACCACGAGGATGAGCCGGAGAGGGGCAGCGTGATTTCCTCAGCAGCCATCTCTCTGTGGAGTGCCCTCGGTGGCGGTAGTCACTGCAGTGTTGGTCACACCTGTAAAGACACTCGCCAAAGAGGACTCAGAGCTGCTTCACCAAGTGGCCAGGACAGTAGGAAAAGTGCATCCAACCCAAGTGTGGGAAGCCACAGTGATGTATCTCTTACTGTCATGGATGTTTATTGTACGTGTTCCCCACAGGGTTTGATCACATCTACTTACTGAGATATGAAGTCTAACAATGTACATCCAAAACATCCAAGATGTGAGGGAAAACTCGCCTGCCGCATAAAGAAAGAGAAAGTCCAACATAAATGAGTAAAGAAAATCAGCAGATGCCACCACCAAATTAATTAAACGCTGGGGTATGTAAAGAGAGCTATTAAATTATCATAAAACTGTTTTGAGATGGAATTGAAAATTGTACTGAAATAAGATGAGTATTTCAGACACCTGTAGAAAGAAGACAGCATGCAGCAAAACAGAATGGAAATACACACTACGAGTATTTTACTATGTTAATCACATACTATGGGCATTTTATTAAACAGGTTAAAACTCAACATTTTATAGACTCTGATAAGGGCTCGTTAGGGGATCTCATTCTTACAAGATAGATGAAAAACATAATAATTGAACTGTGACAGATAGGTGGAATTTATCCAGCCTGGCAAATAAATTAAAAATCAACAATGTCACAAGTATTGTTAGTCATATTATCAATATAAATAATAACAAGACAAAAAATGAGCTAACATTCATGGTATCAACTATCTAGAAGGTAAGCTGAGAGGGAGGCTTAAAAAGTGTTCCAAGAAAGAGAGGCTGAAAATTCCTCAAATTTGTCCACAGTCGTGAACCTACATATTTAAGAATTTGTTTGGAATGTAAATAAGAGAACCCCACAGAATTCCATACCACACCACGTCCTGATTAAACCAGTGAGAACGAAAGAAGAAAACCTTACGCGTAGCGGGAACAGATGCGACGTTATGCAGAGCAGCACATAAGTCTAGAAGACAGAAGTCTCTCCTGAAACAGTGAAGGACAAAAGAAATGGCAAGACCTTTTCAATCAGCGAAGGATAAAATGGTTAAACGCGAATTTCATACCTGACGGAAATATCCTTCAAGACTGAAGAGCAAAAAGACACAGCAAGAAGGTGAGTGAGCGATTCCTCCGCCATCACTCTCCACGTCGACTCCAGGAGGATCTCCAGACTGAAAGGAAGTGAAATCGAGAGAGCTCGAACTTGAGAAGCTAGGACGTAAGTGAATGAAAAGGAGGATGTTTGATATGCCACTCTAATTCTCAGGAGAATCATAGATCATGCTTAGTGATTTATGCAAACATTATGATAACATGGAATGAAGTCATCATGCAAAGAGGAAATGCAATTACATTTTAAAAGTTGAGAGGATAGGAGGGCCTACTTTTCACTCGAAAGAATAAAATACTGATTGCTAGCATTGTGATGTTCTATGTAAGTAGTGTAACACCTACAGCACCCATAAAGAAAGCAAAAACTGACATACCCTGCAAACCACAGATCAGCGACAAATAAATTCCATACTAAGTTCAAAGCACATGCAAGATGGCAAGGAAAGGAGATGCAGAGGGAAGGAAACAGAAAAACAAAATATAATAAATTTTATTGCAGGCTTAAAATGAAAATAACAGTTACCACTTTAGTTGTAACTGCTTAAAATGCAGTAATTAAGATACTTATTCCAAGGCAGATAGAAAGAGGCAAGGCATGGTATTTCATACCTGTAATCCTAGCACTCTGGTAGGCTGAGGTAGGAGGATCTCAAGGTTGAGATCAGCCTTGGCAATTTAGCAAGACATTATTTAAAATAATAAAGAAACAAAGAAAAGAAACATAATATTATGGAATCCACATAGAACTCTCTTAAAAATCAATGGTGTATGTAAATGACATATACAATAATTTTAAAGTGTATGATTTTAATTCAACCAAGATAAATGAATCCACTTAATAGCATATAAAGCAGAAGTCAGAGTACAGGAACTCGCCAGAGGACACGAAACACTGCCGCATGATCAGCGAGAAAACCCAGCAGTCCTAACAGGCCTGTGCGGAGGGAAATAACCCGAGAGCCACGGAGCTGCACAGAGCTGGGCGCAGCTCCCGCCCGACCGCGCCGAGCTCTCGGCACCTACGTCGCTAACGGCCAGACCCGGAAACCTGCCAGAACAGAGACCTACATGACTCGCGCTCGGCAAAACTGCCAAACGCAGGACACTGGCCGTGAACTGCAGCAAGCGTCTGCATGCAAACACCTTCCGCGACAGGACGAAACACCCTGAGCCGCAGAGGAAACTCGGGAAACCTTCGCAAGTGAAACTAACACCTGGAATGTGCTTTGTCTAAAACGGACTCGAGCTATAAATCTGTAAGAGAAAGACAATAAAACCCTCAAAAGCTTGGACATTAATCAGTAGCATTCAGTTCATCGGTCAAAGAATAACGGAGGCTGGAAAAACATAAATGGTCGAAATGTAGCGAAGTGAAATACAATTATTAATTATGCTGGGTAGAGCCTCTGCAGAATGAATGAAAATGAGCAGAGGTTTCTGTGAGTGGCCTCTCAGGCGAAAACAAAATAGACGATATAATACAATGGATGGATATGAACAGAAAATAATAGAGTCGGTCACGAAACTAGATATGGTTCTTTAAATATATCTTTTAATTCTTCATATTCTACTAGTGGTGGTCAGGATGAAAAGCTGTGCAAAGAACATGTGGGGATAAAAACTTAAAACCCAACAAAATCTATAACTATTTAAAAAATTATGAAAGAGTTCAGTACCAATGAACAAAACACGCATGAAATACAAATGCTGCCAGTCAACCCACGGTGCATGAAAAGCATAAAAGTAAATAAGGAGAGAGACAGACAGTGTCCTCACGGACCAGAGAATCAGTATGAGAAAGACAGAACTCTCCTCAAGTTGGTATCTATATGGGCTGAAACACCTGTTAAAATTTTCACAGACACATTGAGAGGAATTTTCTGAGTTACAAGGAAAACAAAGGAGATGATGCAGTTAAAGCAATAGATGAAAAATAAAAATGGAATGGGAGGGTTCATGACACAGCTCCAGGACTTGCTTGCATTGTGTGTGACAGTCGTTCGTGACGGTGGAAGAACCCTCAGCAGCGGAAGCGGGGAGGCGCTGGCCAGAGGCGCCAGCTCGGGCTCGCCTCGCGCGTGGCAGAGGGGCGCTGGGCCCACCGCTCGGTGAAGGCCGGAGCTGACCGTTTAACTCACCTCCCCAAGAGGCGGGCCGGAGGGTCGGCGCGGTCCGCTCGGGCCCAGGTTCTGGCCGCGCACTGTGCCGCGCGGACCTCTGCGGCTCTCAGCGAAGTGCTGTCTCCTCTGAAATGTGGCGGGGCTCGGTCTGGGCAGCCGAGGGCGGAGCAGAGCCGCGGGACGCTGGCTGCACTGGTGCTCTTGTTTAAACACGCAGTGCCCTCTGTAACATGATTGCAAACCCCCTGCTGTAGAGGAAGACAAGAAAGATCCAGTGGTTCCCCCAGGTTCCCCGACAGGGGGGCAGCCGTCCCGTCCACACCGGGGACTCAGCCTTTCTGTCCCCGTCACACGTGAGGGCGGACCTCTCTCCCCGACGCCTGTCAGCAGTGACTTCGGCAGAGTGCGGCACGCTGTTACGGGAAATGCACACTGAGCTGAATGTTAGCTGTTCCCTAGTTTTGCTCTATGGCATTTCTTCCTTTCTGGAATTTTCAAGGTTATTTTAAAAGAAAATTGGGAAAAGATAAAACCAAGAACTATTTAGACACATTTGTTACACTGCATGTTACAATGAGCCCATATCAACAGAAAGAAGAATGTTGAAATGTTTTCAACAGTTTTTGTTCAATTGAAGCCTGAAACTACTTGGTATATTACTGTATTAACTTAAAAAAATCATCAGAGGCATTTAAAAAACCCTAAGATAATTAACAGACAGCCATTATTTTTACTTCCCCAACGAATATAACAACGTTATCTCTCTTCTGTGTAAACAATTCGGAGTTAATTACACGGTTGTCCATCCCTAAACGCTATCATTATTATTATCTGTCTTTTAATGTATGGAGAACTGCTCAGCAGGGCTCATAATAAGGAGTGGAATTATTATGAAGCCACCCAGAGCTGAGCAGTTGGAAGTTCTGAATGAAATGAGAGAAAACGATGTCACGTTGCCTGACCAGCTTATGCCACACAGCGATTTCTTCAGCTCTCTTCTGTACAGAGATAAACACCGCACACATTTGTTTAATTTGGTGCAAGTCAGATTTATTCAAATGTTTCCCTTTAGAAATCTGACTTGCACAGGTAGGCAAGAAAGGGATTCCAGAAAATGAACCAGTGAGAATTATCTGGGAAATGCAACCACGGTTAGAGTTAGCAATGCAGTAAGGCATGTACAGATTCTGAGAAGGAGGGCACTTGGAGCTGGAAGGAAACACAGCAGGTGGCGATACATTAGAACTGAAATATAGTTTATAAAGAAAGAGCTGTCCAGGCTGCTTGTGGTTTTACATGCATGTGATCCCTGCAGTCTGGGAGGCTGAGGCAGAAGGATTCCGAGCTGTTATGAAGATCTACACATACAGGATCTTCTGTGAACAGAAGATTTAATCTCCCCAGAGCAGCAGCCCGGAGCGCGATTCCTGGAACACAGATTTCTTTGAAGTTTGGTTTCTCTGGAAGCTCTCGAAGCACTTCCTGGAGCTTTGCTTCACCCTCTCTCCTGGCTGTGTCTGGGGTGCAGTCAGCGTCACCTCCAGCATTTGAAGTCGCATCCTACAATGGTCTGCTGTTTATTTCAGTTACCCCAACAATTTCAGGGCTATCGCTTTACGGCTTTAGTGTGTGTTTTTCTAATGGTAAAAGACACAGGGGACCTTTGCCTAGCTTCCGTCTTCTTTAAAAAGTGATTGATCACATGCTTTGGCTTTTTACGTTTTATTTTCGACTTGAGTTTTGAGAGTTCGTCCATTCAGTTTTGAGTTAATTTGTCAAGTAGGTAGATTACAGAACTTTCCTCTCACTCTATAGCTCACCTCTCCATGTATCGATTGTCCCTGCTATAATTCTCCTCCCAGTGTCAGGCCTGAGCACTCACCACCTCGACTTCACCCTCCTGAGTCCCTCTAACGCTTACTCCCAAGCACTATGAACTTCTGTCGTCTTTCCTGTCCGTGTGGGGCTTGAGGTCGTTTTGGGTGAACCTCGATAGGATGCTCACATTGTCTCAAAGGAAGATACTTTGGTTCTTCTGATTTTATCCTTTTTAAAAATAGCTAAAGCTATCCTTCGTATGGCTTTGCTTATACAACTGAGAATGTTTTTTTTTCTGTAAAGATAAAATATATCTAAGACTTTAACAGAAAAAATTTAAAATAACATACCAGCTTGGGATGAATTGACATCTGTGCCGTGTAGGGTCCCAGGGGGTGAACATGTCTTTGTATCATTTAGATCACCAAACTGAAACATGGTTTCTTTCGTATTTTATAGTTTTTAATGTATAACATTGGAACCCGCTTTATTAGGTCTATATTCAAGTATTTTAGTTTGATTTCAAATATTATCATGTTTTTTTTTTTAAATTTCTGTGTCTACTGGTAGTTGATAGAAAAACGATTTTTAATTAAACTTTCTCGACCTAAGAAATCAGCTTTTGTAGATGTTGTTTTCTGCGAGGGCAGTCATGATCGTGATGTCTACAAACTTCGGATGTTTTATTTCTCTGTGATTTTGTTTATTCCCTTTATTGCACTAGAATGTTCAGTGCTTGCTAAATGTAAGTGGCAGAACATATGTGGTTATTTTCACTTCAGTTTGTTTTGTTTGTTTGTTTTGTTTTGTTTTTTTAGGTTTTTTGAGACAGGGTCTCACTTTGTGGTTCAGGCTGGCCCTGAGCTCAGCCTTCAACTCACATCACAGCAATCCTCCTGCCTCTGCCTTTAGAGTGCTGGGATTACAGGCGTGAGCCACCACGCCCGGCACTGTGGTATGTGGTACTGGTTGCTGCTGGGCGTGAGTCTCCACGCCCAGTATTGTATGTGGTTACCGGGGAATTGAACCCAGGCCCTTGTACTTGCAAGACAGGCGCCGGAACCATTGAGCTAAATCCTTGGCCTTTCACTTCAATTTTAGAGGAACCAACCTTCTGTCATTAAGTATAACGCTAGCTGTAGGATTTCACAGATGTTTTTTCGTCAGGAAAAGAATGCTGCCTCTATTCTGAACTTCCCCTGAGTTTGGTTTTTCCGCTCGTGGCCGGCTGTGAACGTGTCTTTCTCCAGTTCGTACGATCACACGGTTCCCCTCCTCCATCTTGCCAGTGGGACGTAAGATTCTCGTTAGCTACGGAACGTGAACTGATCTTATGTCTCCACACTCTTCTCTGTCTTTTTAAATCTAAAAGTTTTTATATATTGCCAATTGCATTCACAAATATGTTTAGGTTTTCTCCTGCTGTACTGATAAGGATGTTAAAATTATTATGATTGTTATTTTGAGATGCCTCTCTGTGGACAGAGATGAGGAAACTGGCCTGGAGAGGGACTCCTGTGCGTCTGCTCTGCTGGATTCTGGGTGGCCCCATTACACGGCACCAACCTTTTCCATGTTTACAAGAGTGCTTCGGTTATGGTAATGGATATTAATGTCCTTACATTAAAATCTACTTCCTTTATATGAGATTACTCAGGTTACCCCCATTAAGTTGAGTTTGGAGACTTTTGGTGATTTTAGAGGAATTAATAAAAGCCATAAAAATACATGTGTTTTTTTCTCATATTTCTTTATTAATCATTTTATATTTGCAGGTCTGATAGTTGTATCCCATCTTTGTTTTGAATTTCAAAATTATGTATTTTATCTTTGTTTTTCCTTTGCCTATATATCCAGAGTGAAGACTCTGGTTCCACTGATTTTTTTATTGTATTATTCATTTAAAAGCCATTGATTTATACTCCGATTATTATTTTCATCCACCTCTATCCCTAGTAGAGCTTTATAGTTTTAGTTCCCACATTTAGCTATTTGATTCATTTTCCATATACAACTATTTTATAATTTAATTGGTTTGCAGAATCTGTTTGAAATTTTTGCATGATCAGAAGCCCACAAAAATGTGAATATTCAGTTTAGAAATCTTGCTAAACATATGATGGTATTTGCAATAAATTTATGTCAGCACATACCAACACTTCAAATGTGAAAGAATGCTTGAAAATTAGTTTACAAAGAAGCAGTTTACAAAATGACAATACAAATATGCTATGGATTAATGAGAAAATTCAATTAAATAAAGAGACATTCTTTCAACATCTTTTTATTTAGAAAGAAATTTCTATTCTGTTCTTCTCCTGGAATAGATCTTCCTTTACATAATGTCAAACTAGTTATTTGAGTCTATTTACATATTCATCAACTACCAATTGTTAAAAAGTATTACCCAGCCCAAGAGACAAAAGCTTATGTCCACAATATAAGAAATATTCCTAGGTGCAGTGTGATCTGTCAGCTTGGAAGCACTGAAGGAGGGTTGGGCATATAAGAGGAGATTTTATTTAATTAATAAGTGGTAAAATGTTTCATGAGAGTTCTCCTTCACAGAAACCCTACCACCTTCACCAGTGCAGCCCAGGAGGGCAGGGCCAGCTCCTCTCCTCCTCACCCAGACTCCGGGGCCACGGCACCCGCACAGAAGGTGAACCAGAGGAACAGATCACCATGAGTCCGCGGAGACTCGGAATCTCAAGAGCGCACAGCGCTCCCATCGCTTTCCTCCTCGCTGTGACGGAGGCCCTGGTGTCCACAACGCAAAGCAGGACTCACCCTGGCCCAGTCTGTGCCTTGCCAGTCCACGATCAGCTCATGCCAAGGCAGGGTGGCACGGCAGAGGGGCCTGGCAGGGGAAACATGCTCATGTCATGGAGGCTGGAAGGAGAAAACAGAAAAATCAAAGGGGGCGCAGTTGGAAGGGTAAACCCTGCAGGCCACACCCGGAGTGAGGCCTCGCTTCCCACCAGAATCCCACTGTCTCCCAAAGCCTAGCACAGGGCTCAAGGGGTGTCTAGATAGACACTACAGTGTACAGTATCAGGCCAAATGATTCACGGTGGGTAGAAACCAGTAGCTAGGATTGGAGGTCCCATTTGACCCGGCCATTGCTCTGCTAGGTATTTACACAAAAGAATTAAAAGATTCTTATCACAGCGACATATGTGCACTCATGTTGATAGCAGCTTAGTTTGTGATTGCTAAATCTTGGAAACAACCACAATGTCCATCAACTGGATAATGAATAAAGAAGATGTGGTTCTTTTATAGAATGGAGTATTATTCTGCCATTAAAAATGATAATACTCAAATGGATACACCTCAAGGACATCTTCATATGTGAAATAAATAGGTCACAGATGTGTAAATATATCTTGTTTCTGGTATGAGAAAAAGAAGATGTAAATGAGTTCTAGTGTATATAGTTGATATTGTGAAATAGAAAATATGTAAAAGCAAAGAGGGTGTAGGGGTAAATAAGGAGGGGAAAAAGCATGTGATGGTAATAAAAAAGGAAACAAAGCTTACGTATACAGGGGGTGAAGGTTGTAGGGTGGAGAGGAAAGGGAAATAATGAGAATCAAGTCATGTCATATTCTGGTACAAACTCTCAATGTTGAATGCAATGAGGACGTGTATTCATAATGTACCAATAAAGATTTGAATTTATTAAAAAAAGAAACTAGTAGCTGACACCTGAGGGCTTTTCCAGTATTGACAGCAAACCTGAACTACCTATGTATGTGTGGACTGGTGAAATCCAAATGCACCAAGAGTAGGGGTGGCTCCAGAGAGGTGTGATGCTAGAGAAGACCTGTGCAAAACATCAGGAGATGTTTGCAGTCATCACTGGGGAGAATTTGCGTGGGAGGTGGAGGGAGTGGAACCTTATTTAAAATAAGAAAAATTAGGAGTTATCAAGTTATAAATTTCTTGAATAAACTTATAAGCAGATTTTGAGAACCTGCCATAGATATATGACGACATCCTGCCAGCTTAGAATGCCAGGAGAAAAGAAAACATGAAGCAGAAAAATATCAGCCAGTTATTAATGTCTTAGAAAAAGAAGCCCACGGTTTATTTATGAACTGCTGCTGCTGTTAGCTGCACAGACCATCTTCAGGCCAGATGCACCCTGAGCTCATAGTCCATCACTGCATTCCACCCTCAGCTCAGGCCAAGACCTTTTAATGCCACAGTTCGTTACCTGCTCATGACCAGCTAGAGTAAGGTGCAGTCAGCCTAACAGAGGCATGTTCTGCCATTCAGATAATCTTTTTCTGTATTTTTGTGCCATTCTGCAAAAGGCCATAGAGACGCTCAGGAAGCTCCATAATGACCGGCTGCCTCCTTTTGGGTTCTTAGCCCCAGGCTCGTCTTCATCCCATCCACCCAGTTTCCTAAGTACACTGTTTACAGGTGAACTCCCTAGAGGAGAGAACATCTCAAGTGCAGAGTTTCAGAACAAGATCTCTCAGCACAGGTGGAGTTAGTCCTTCAGCCTCCCTCACGGTCTCCTAACAGCCTGGCCACATTCTGGCACAGGATTTCTTAGTTGTATTCAACTTGTACCACCGAAATCTTCGCATTTCGCCATGGGCTTTCATAAAAGATCACAACTTTTATCATTTCCTTGCTAGGAATTACCTTAAATCTGAAAATTGATTTTGAAACTTTATTTTATGTAATCTCTTTTCTACTTTATTACTCCTGATCTTAGTTTATAAATATAGGCATTTCTTATTGTTCAGCATGTACAGAGTTCTGATTGTGTCCTTGAGAGGGTTTGGATTCAGGTTCTGGCTCTGCTCAGGGAGAGGATTAGGGTCTGTTTTAGGGTTAGGGTTATAGAGCTCTGAGTCAAGACTACAGTGACGCAGCTACTTTCTCCCTAACCCGATCTTCCTATGACACATCCTAGTGTGTGAAGCCGCCTGCTTCTCACTTCATACCTGGCATTCTATCTATTGAGAAAGAAAGCGCACAACTTAGACTAAGGCACTTCCGGACTGTGGCGTTTGGTCTTGGCTGGGCTCTGGATCCTGAGCTGCAGAGCTGTAGCCGAGCATGTCTACAAGGGCTCACACGCCTCGTACACACTCTGCTGTGTCTGGACGATCTCTTCACACTCAGATTCAGCTCTATATT
This sequence comes from Petromus typicus, assembly GCA_004026965.1. NCBI lineage: Eukaryota > Metazoa > Chordata > Mammalia > Rodentia > Petromuridae > Petromus > Petromus typicus. Next base: position 26,450 of record PVIR01019831.1, read on the forward strand.
TTAAAACTCAATAAATCATTGAAAAAAGAAAAAGAAAGCAGTAGCCTGACCAGAAAATCCAGTTAAATTAGGTGTGAAACTAGAGGAATTAATACATGTACAACTGAAGCAGGACTCAAAGCAAAACAAGGCTTTTCCAGGCCTGGGCGGCGCTCGGTTCACTGCCGCCTCACCTGTAGTATCCTGTTTTAGAACAGATAAATCCGGTAACTGTGGCCTATAAATTAAATTTATGTCATTTGGTTCTCACAAGACTCACAAGGCTCTGTTTTCTTTCAAGGCTAAATTATAAAACTGCCTTTCCTGTTTCTGTGAACTCACTTGCCAGGCTCCTAGAAAGACTGGAACTTTCCCTCGCCTCTCCACGCTTCCTTGGACGTTACTGTTGAGTGGGGTTCTCTTTCACCTGACATTACACCCTCCTGCTTCCCAGTGGTCTCTGCTGTCTATCACATCACAACAACAGCACAGGGAGAGACAGAAATTAATTGAATTTAATGGAAAGTCCAAATTATAGAACCCAGTGCATATCCATTTAAATTCAGAAATAACAGTGACATGTCTTAGAAGCTGAGAGGGTTATAGAATGCACGCTAGGAGAAAACTGAGGAGGAAAATGTTCCTGTACCACATCAAGTTTCACACGAAGAAGCTCCTTTGACATCAGGTGCAGAGGAAGACTACACTGAGTAGGCTTCTTGGAAAACTGACGGCCACATCTTGCTGGACTCCTCCAAACGTTACAGTTCTGTCTTGAGCTCTCCACTGTGTTGGTGCTGCAAGCTGCACTTCCATTTCACTCTGTTATTTCATTGGTCATAAACCTCCACAGTGCGTGTCCAAAGCGCTTGTGTGCAGAGTCTTTGTGAAAGCATCTTCTCCAGTGCACGGCTACGGAAAAGCAAAGCACTGATTCTGATGTGGAGTGTTTTCATTTACTAACCCTGAGTGTCTCCTGTGACTGCAGAAGATGGTATGAGCCATGAGAGGCGGGGTGCTGCCCTGGAGGGCACCCACTGCACAGTGTGGAGACAGTTTGACCCACAGGAAAAATTTATTATGAAAAAAGATTGCTGGATGCACTTAGCCTAAAAAACAGACCCATTAGGGATGATTCAATAACAGAGTGTGATCATATTAAAGTTAGAAGAAGAGAGACATTAAACTGCTCTCGGTCTCTCTGTGGACCCAAAAAGGCCATTAAACACTAGATGAAGAATAGTTTCTATAAATAGTTGTTGTTAAAAAATAGTTTAACACGAGGTATGCAATTATTATTTCTGGAGCTGTTTTGAAATAAGGAAGAATCAACTTGTATATAATTATGTTCTGCCAGCAATTGTGTGGAAATATTCTTATCTTCAGCACATTATTTTATAGATATTTTGTCATTTTAATTCTATTAATGCTTGACAATAAATTCAAGGAGATATTTATTTGGCTTAATCCTGATATTTATGGTATCAGTTTGAAAGTGAAAGATCATATGTATTGTAAGGCTCTCTTGTATAAAATGTATGGAATTATAAAATAGATTTTATACATTTATAAGTATTCAGAAATTCCCATGCAGTTATTATACTAAGGATAACTGGAGAAAGTCATTTCTATTTCAGGGGATTATATGCATACTATCTGCGATGCAAAGTCACACTTCAACACCGAGATGAATTCAGACCTTTAGAAGTTGTGACATTTGCATATAAATTTAAACTCTGCCTCTGAGCTGTGAGAATAAATTAATCCAATTTAAATATTTGAAAGATATGACATAAGAAATATGGTATTGAAAGATGTAGCATGCTGAGAATATAGCAGGGAAGATGTTCTTCCTAATAACACTTAATTTTACTTCCACAAAAATAAGGTATATGGAGTCTATGTAATTTCTGTAATGTATTTAAAATACATATTTCTAGTGGGAAGCTAGCCTGAGGCAGAAGCAAATACTCTCATTACAATTAAGGTTAATTTGTGAACTTAGTGACAAAGAAAGAGGAGAATTATCTTATTTTCAGTCAAAAATCAACAGATAAGTCAAATTCAAAGAAGAAAATATTAACAAGAACATCTCTTTACTCCCCTAAATTTAAAAAAAATGTGCTTTCCTGAGTACAGTTTAAATTTGATATCTTTATGGTTCAGTAAGTTCAAGATGAGTTTCAGATTTACCTGTTAAGAAGTATGGGAGAGGGCCGGGGATTTAGCTCAGTGGTTCCGGCACCTGTCTTGCAAGTACAAGGGCCAGGGTTTGATCCCCGGTAACCACATACCATACTGGGCGTGGAGACTCACCCCAGCAGCAATCAGTACCACATCCACAGTGCCGGGCGTGGTGGCTCACGCCTGTCATCCCAGCACTCGGGAGGCAGAGGCAGGAGGGTTGCTGTGGTGTGAGTTTGAGGCTGAGCTCAGGGCCAGCCTGAACCACAAAAAAAGCGAGACCCTGTCTCAATAAAAAAAAAGAAATATGGGAGCACCAAGTAACTCCAATTAAGGTTTTGTCAAAATGAATCTGAGTGCATATAAGAAGTGTGCTCTTGCTTTTACTCAAACATTATCAATGACTGAGCAGGCAATATGCAGTATGGAGCTGGTGTCAGCCCAGCCCGGGGATCAGTGTACTCACTTTCTGATCCTGAAGTTCAGTTCCCTCAGTTACTGAGAACTTGGGGTCCCTGCAGTGTGTCCCCACGCTAGTCCTACTAATCGAGTGAGAATTAGTCTAAGATTAATCCCACCTCTTCTGTACTTCGAGAGATCTGACAAGTTTCAGTTTTGTTTGTGAGAAGTCCTTTTAAAACTGACATTAATTTATTAGTAGATATCAAACTGTTTCACATTTCATGTGCTGTGTTTTTATTTTTGACAAACTGTCACACACTATACCAAGTTCCCTGCTCTAAAAGGTCTTTGTGTTCTGCTTCCACCATTGTCTTCAAACAGGAAGACACGGGTTGTTTTATTTCCATATCATGTTATTGTAGTAATCATCTATTTCCTTTACTTTATTCTTAGGAAGTTCACCACATGTTTATCAAAGTTTTTAAAAAGCAAACTTTTTGCTTCTGCTTTCTCTGTTTTACATACATTAACCATTCAATTTAAAATATACTTCATATTTGGATCTTGACTTCTTTCTGGAGATGGTTCATTTGGAAATCCCATATTTTGCCATCACAGTTTGGCATTTTTTCTGCCCGTATATTTCTGTTTACTACGGTTTCTAGTACAGCAAACTAGGACCTGCTGTCTTCCTGTCTCAGCAGTGTCTCTCAGGGACGACTGCTGGCCACAGCCACAGCTGTATCCTCTATTTAGCCTTTTCCTAAGTGGGAGCTGCCGATCTCCCCCTTTTCCACTATCTCCTGAAGTTCTTAAACCCTCCAATCTAAAGTTCTTCTTGGTTTCTGAGTGAAAAAGTTGACCTGCCATAGCTACCTCATTCTGCCACTGTCCTGAGGCTTGGCCAGTATTCCTATGCCACTCAGGTCAGTTTTGGATAGGAATTTATCTTCTGATTTTGTAGACACACTTATGCAAGTATTTTCTGTGCGAGACACAGTCTTCAGTCTAGTTTAAGTACATTTATGCCATTCATGAGGCCAAGTTTACAAGTGTGTAAATTTTGTAATTGAAATATCAAATAGATGTATAGCACACGCTTACCTTTTCTTTAGCTCCTTTTCAAAAGTTTCCGAGTCTGCTCTAAAACAAAGCGTCGTCCAGCCCCTTCCCCTCGTTCCCGGGCTGAAGCATTGATCCTGAGGCTGTCTCTGCTCTCCGCTTGGGGCTGCACGTAGCTGCTCCCTGAGCCTCGAGGCGGACCTTGAAGGGTTTGACGCGGAAGGCAGGCGCTGGCCGCGCTGCTCACGGCTTCCCGCGTCCCGAGACCCGCCTCCGCCCGCGGGTCCAGGGTGTCATAGGTACATCCACAGGCTCTATTTGCTTATCCTTGTCTTTCCTGTCATCCTGTTTGTTCTTCTGAAACCTTCCTTGTTTATTATCTTCTATAGATTCAAACGTGTTCCTCCCTCAAGTTTGCAAAATTAAAAAACGTTTTGTTTCAGCCACCGCGGGGAGGTGCGGCTGCTGACCACAGGCAGGGTGTCAGAACACCAAGTTCGTCCTGCCTGCCCGCCAACGTGGGGGTGCTCCGTGTGGAGTTCGTGCCCACGCGTTCTTTACGCAGACAAATGGCGCCTTTTTTCTCCCTAGAGTAGATGGCCGGTGCTCAGTCCCACACCTAAGCCCAGTCCTGAAGTCCCTCCTGAGCACGGAGCAGCGGAGCCTGTGAGAAGGAAGCAGCGAGCGAGGGCCTCCCGCCCGAAGGAGTCTGTCACCTGGGCCGTCGCTCTGTTCAGTGGACAAAAGGAACCCAGACCCAGGCGGCCAGGACTTGTTTCCTTAAACAAGCTGAGCTGTGGTCAGCAGGGCCAGCCCCGGGCGCCCATGGGGTGTGCCGGTGGAGAGGGAGGCAGGGCAAGGCCCCAGAGCCCGGGTCTGTTTCCATCTCCAAGCCTTTCTTCACCAGTTTTTCTAATCACCAAAACCGAGTCCGCTTCATCTAACAGAATACAGGAGGAACGAAGCCGAGCAGCAGATTAGATCATTTGTCTTGCTCCTAAGTTTTACTTCCACTGTCCACACCTGCTGATGACTTTCACCTTGTCTGGCTCTTCCCCCAACAGAAGTGTGACCCGATCGTGGACATCAGGAGACACTACGAAGTCACTAAAAACCAAAGCAGGAAGCGTGAGCCGCCAGGACCCAGCGCGCGTACAGCTGTGGTTTGAAGCTCCATATCCGTCAGTGTTGCGGAAAAGTTAAATGACCTTACAGTCAACACTCTAGAAACACCTGTTTTACTATTGCGCAGTCTCTAAGCATCAAACAGGTATTTTACTTTGACATTGTATTTCCTTGTAACTCTTAACTTCAATATGCCCTGAAAGAAATCCTGGGGGAGAAATCCTGGATGGC
>PVIR01019832.1:0-31453 GCA_004026965.1 Petromus typicus
GGGTGTGTTTGCTAATCTCACTTGAATTTGAACACAAATTTATAATAAAATAATTCGAAGTGTTACATTGTATTTTCTCCCAATGAACTGGCTATCTAGACATAAAAGGAATCTAGATGAAAGGATTTAGGTAAAAGGAAACTATCTGAGTTACCTGATGCTGTGGACAGTGGATAAGTAGAGCGAGAGATTGGAGAGAACATAGAGGCATTGGCCGGAGTGAGGCGGAAGTGATTAACAATGTGGCCAGTCAGACAGTGACAGCGGGCCCACCCGGGAGACAGGACCAGGCAGCGGAGAGGGTCAGCGGGGGCACGTGAGCGGGAGGAGTCAGCCCGTGCGGTTCAGGACCACAAAAAGGCCGTGCAGCTTGTCTTAAAGAGGATAGATTGTGTTAATATAACAATTCATTTGCAGCATGCATTATTCAGAATCTTGAAATGAAAACTCTGTCCTTTGGTCAAAGTCCAAATGCTTGCCCTGGGATTTGCTGGAGAAAGTTTATGAGCACAGAGTCGGTTGTCAAATATAAGTCTTTTTTTCTATGTGATAGACCTGATCACCACGTAAACATTAAAAAGAGCATTTTTTATCTTTATAATTACAAAACCCAGAAATATTTCATTAAATATAGATTTGGATATTGAACAGAAACATGTCTTTATGTGGAAGTCTTTATTTCTAATAATAGGGAGAAAATGTTCAAAGATAAGAGGAGTAGGGTTAGAAATTTTTTTTTTTTTTTCACTAGGGATTGAACTCAAGCCATTGTGCTTGCACTGCAAGGTAGGTGCGGCACAACTTGAGCTAACTCCCTAGCCCTGGGAGGAGGGGGAGGGAAAGAAAAAAATTTGATGACAAAAATAATAACAAAAAATGGAAATGAAGTTTATGTTTCTAGGGAGTATGGGTTGTAGGGAGGGCAGGGAAATGGGAAAAAATGAGCATCGAGATGTGTCATGAACAGGTGCAAATTCTCAACGTCGAATGTGATCAGAATGTAGATATAAACTATACCAAAAATCAATTTAAAATATTATCCTGTCTTTCTTGAAAGGCTGTGTGTCTCCGATCAGTGCTGTGGTGGTAACAAAGTCTTCGTATGTGAGAATTTTTTGCACCAACTTTGTCCAATGAGGAGTTTGGTTCAATAAAGCAGAATAACATGCCCATATCCAAACTGTCATCAGCCTTGTTACTTTCTCTTTGCTACAAGAAAGCCAGGACCTGAGTTTTGACAAGTGCTTATTTCTGATTCCTATAGTGAGTAAGACATCAATTTTGATTCACTAGTTTTGAAAAGATCTGCTGACTGGCTAAATAAATATAATATTCTGTGAAAAGGTAATAATAAATATAGATACAACATGTATGAAAATATTATAATATATACAAATATTATCATAAATACAAATATTATCATAAATACAAATATAAATAAAATGACACAGCTATGATTTCCTTTAATTTTTTTGTACAACAAAAATGAAGTTATTGGTACATTTTATATACATCATGATCACACTCAATGTTGAGAATTTGTACCAGTGAATAACATAAGTTAATTCTCATTTTACCCATTCCCCTGCCCCCTAAAACCTCCCTAACCCTAGATACATATGCATTCTTTCTTTTTTTAGTATCATATTTTCTTTCTCCTCATTACACCCTCATTTCCCTTTGAATATTTTCTATTTCACAATATCTGTCTACATCCTATAACTCATTTACATCTTCAGATTCTCATATCAGAGAAAAGATATGCTATTTACACATCTGTAATTTCACTTATGAATATGCCCTCAAGGTATGTCCATTTGAATATAAATGACTCAAACTTATCATTCTTCACAACAGAGTGATACTCCATTTTATTTTTTAGAAAACCCACTTCTTCTTTATCCAGTTTCCCATTGATGGGCGTTTGGGTTATTTCCAAGATTTAGCAATCACAAACTGGGCTGCTATGAACATGGGTGCACATATGTCACTATGATATTATTCTTTAAATTCTTTCATATATATTCCTTGCAGGGGAATAGCAAGATCAAGTGGGACCTCTGATCCTCGTTTTTTGAGGAATCTCCACACTGATCTCCACAGTGGCTGGACCAGCCTACATTTCCACCAACAGTGGAGGAGGGTTTCATTTTCTCTGCAGCCTGACCAACATTTGTCATTGGATAATTTTGAGAAATCAGCCATTCCTTGTGGAGTGAGATGAAGTCTCAGTGTGGTTCTTATCTACATCTCTCAAATGAATGGTGATATTGAGCATTTATTCACATGTTTATTAGACATTTTTACTTTTTCATTTGAAAAGTGTCTGTTCATTTCAGATGCCCATTTTTCAACTGAATCTTTAAGTTTGGTGGTGGGGGGGTGATTTTTTAAAGCTCTTTATATATTCTAAATAATATCTTTTTAGATGTGGAACAGCTGATAAAATTTTTTTCCCACATGGTTGGGTATCTTTTTGCTCTGCTAATGGTTTCTTTCACTATACAAAAGCTTTTTAGTAGATAATGTCCCATTTGTTGATCCTTTCTGCTAGTTCTCATGCTATATAGTTTTTATTCATAAAGTCTTTACCTAAACCAGTGTCTAACCTTTTTTTCAGCAGGTTTAGTGTTTCTGTTTTAATGTTAAGATCTCTAATCTACTTTGATTTTAGCTTGGTACACAGTGAAAAGGATAGACCTAGCTTTGTCTTTGGCAGGTTAAAGCCCAGTTTTTCCAGCATCATTTGTTAAAGCAGCTAACTTTCCTCCACAGAGGATATTTTGTTCCTTTGTCAAAGATGAGGTTGCTTAAACATCTGGAGATGTTTCTGGGTCTTCTAATCTATTCCACTAGTCTTGGTTCTCCTACTTTTCCAGTACAAGGCAGTTTTTATCACAGTGGCTTTGTAGTATAATTTTAAGTTGGAAATATAAAGTCTTTCCCAAAGCCAAAGTCTCAGCAGGCTTAGTGTTTCGTTTTAATGTTTAGGTCCCTAATCTTTGATTTTATTTTAGTACACGGTGAAAGAACTAGGTCTAGCTTTAGTCTTTGGCAGGTTGAAGATCAGTTTTTCCAGCACCATTTGTTAAAGAGGCTATCTTTCCTCCACTGAGGATATTTGGTTCCTTTGTCCAATAGGAGGTGGCTTAGTGAATCTGGAGTTCTTTTTGAGTATTCTAATATATGCCAGTGGTTCTCAGGTTCAAGTCTGTTACTTTGCCCCTACCACACCATTTTTTATTTGTTTGTTTGTTTGCTTGCTTGCTTGTCTTTAATCACAGTGACTTTGTAGTGTAGTGTAAAGTTGGGGATCATAATATCCCCTGCTATGTCATTGTTGCTTAGAATTGCTTTTGGTATTATAGGTCTTTTGTGGTTCCAGCTGAATTTTTGGATTATTTTCTGTAGATCTCTGAAATATGCTATTGGAATTGCAATTGGAATTGCACAGACTGCATAGGAGTTGTGGAAGTGCCACTATTTTGATGATGTTGGTTCTTATCCAGGGAATAAAGGAATGTCTTTCTATTTTCTGATAGCTTCTTCAGTCTCCTTTCTCAGAGTGCTGTAGTTTTGAGTACAGATCTTTCACCTCCTTTCTTTGATTGATTCTTATATATTTTAATTTTTTGGATGCTACTGTGAGAGGGCTTGACTCCCCAATTTCTCTCTCAGTGAGTCTGTTGTTTGTGTACACAAAGTTTATTGATTTTTGAGCACTGACCTCATATTCAGCTATGCCACTAAATTTGGCAATTAAGCCTAGCAGTCTTTTGGTTGAGTTTTTAGGGTCCTCTATATAGAGTATCATGTCATCAGCAAATAATGACAGTTTAAATTATTCTTTTCCTATCTTTATTCCTTTTATTTCTTTCTCTTGCCTAATTGCTGTGGCTAATGTTTCTAGTACTATATTGAATAAGAGTGTTGATAGTGGACATCTTAGTCTTGTTTCTGATTTTAGTGTGAAAGGTTTCAGTTTTTGACCATATAGTATGATGCTAGCTATTGGTTTCTCATAAAGATCTTTTATTAGGTTAAGATAAAGCCCATATATTCTAATTGGCTGTAGGGTTTTGATCATGAATGGATGTTGGATTTTGTCAAACACTTTTTCTGCATCTATTGAGATGACCATATGGTTTTTGTCCTCAGGTCTGTTTATGTAGTACATTATATTTATTGATTTACATATGTTGAACCATCCCTGCATCCCTAAGATGAATCCAACTTGCTCAGGGTATATGATCTTCTGATGATTTTCTGCATTTTGATTGCCAGTATCTGATGAAGGATTTCTGTATCAATGTTCATTAGGGAGATTGGCCTGTAGTTCTCTCTTTTAGTTGAGTCTTTTCCTGCTTTTGTAATAAATCTAATGGCTGCTTCCAGGAATGAATTTGGGAGTGCTGCTTCCCTTTTGATTTCATTAAATTGTTTGAGAAGGGGTGACATTAACTTTTCTTTAAAAGTTTATAGAATTCAACACTAAATCTCTCAGGACCAGAAGTTTTCTTTGTCAGCAGATTTTTTAATTACATTTTTGATTTCACACATTGGTACTGGGGTGTTTAACATTTTTATACGTCCTTTTTCAACTTTGGAAGTTCATGTGTCTAGGAATCTATCCATTTTTTGTACATTTTTCATCTTGATGGAGTACAAATTTGCAAAGTACATGTTCATTAGCCTCTGGACTTCTATTGGATCTGTGGTGATTTCCCTCTTTCATTCCTAATTGTATGTATTTTGAGCCTTTTCCTTCCTTTGTTTGATAAGTTTGTCTAAGGGTCTGTCAACTTTGTTTATCCTTCGAAAGAATTCTCTGATTCATTGATTTTTTTGGTATAATTCTCTTAGTGCCCATTGCATTAATGTCTATTCCAATCCTTATAATCTCCTCACTAGTAAGAGCTTTAGTTTGTCTTGCTCCTTTTTTCTAGTAGTTTGTGGTTCCACATTAGATTTTTTATTTGAGCTTGCACTGTTTTCCTGGTATAGACATTCACTGCTCTGAGTTTCCGTTGTAGAACTGCTTTCATTGTGCCCTATATATTCCTGAATATTGTACTGAGTTACCATTTAATTGTAAAAACTGTTTAAATTCTTCTGCAACCCACTGGTTGTTCAGAAGACTGTTGTTCAATTTCTATGTGTTTGTGAGTATCTTGGAATTTCTTTTGCTACTCAGCTCCAGTTTCAAGGTACTATGGTCTGACAATATACAGAGGATAACTTCAATTCCTTTGCATTTACTTACACATGTTCTGTGTACTAGCTTGTGGTCTATTTTGGAGAATGACCCTTAAGCAGCTGAGAAGAATGCATATTCTGACTTTGTAGGTGAAATACTCTGTAGGTATCTATTAAGTCTATTTTTTCAAAAGTGTGGTTTAGCTCAAGTATTTCACTATTGATTTTTTGTGCAATTGATCTGTCTATTTGTGACAATGAGGTATTAAAGTCCCCTACTACTTTTTTAGTAGTGCTTATATAGCTTTACATATCCATTATTTGTTGTATATAGTTGAGTGCATTAGAATTTGCTGCATAAATATTTATGATTGACATTTCTTTCTCTTGGATTATTCCCTGTACGAGAATATAATGACCTTTATCTCTCTTAATCAATTTTGGTTTGAAATCTATTTTATCTGCAAATAAGATCACCACTCCTGCTTTTTTGCAGTTTTCTGTCATATGAAGAATTTTTTTCCCATTCTTTTACTTTCAGTCTATGATTTTCTTTCTAAATTATGTATATTTCTTATATGCAACAGATTGTAGGATTTTTCTTCTTGATCCATCCTGCCAGTCTGTGTCTTTTAATTGGTTATGAATGAGAAAGACAGTCAACCTGGGCCAGTTTTGTCCATTTTCAGGACTCTTTATTGAGCAATACTTGTGTGAAATTTTACTGGGCTGTCTAAGTCTTTCTTAGAGATTCTCCAATATGTTATTTTTATAATCCACCCTTATCTTTCCTTCTTGGCAAAATGCTAATGTTAATTTTTTTCTTATCAATCCTGCCGCTTTTCGTCTTCACCTGCCACTGGCACAACCCCTGTGAATATTACACGGTTTTTAACTCTGTTCCCAGAGGACTCAAACAATCTACTTTAGCTGGATTATGTTGCCAGCAATAGAATCTAGCAGCCTTTTCTCCTCCATGTTTAGATTTTTCTTTTAGCATCTTGCCATTCTCCATGAAAAACATATAAGGAAGAAAATGTTCTATTTTTCTGAAGGAAGAGGTCCTGAATAGCATTCTTCTTCTACATTAAAATGGAAAAGAACACTAAATCTTGGTTTTCTTCATGCAATAAAACTCTCTGGTCATTTTTATGTTCTGTCCATCTTAAAATTAGCAGTAAAATTGCCACATCCATCTGTATACCCCATTGTGGAAGAGGGACTTGTCCTCAGTAAAAGACCTAGAATTGGGCTGAATAACCAACTGCTTTGCTAGTGTATTAGTCAGCTCTGCTGTGCTATGTTGCAGTACCTGACACTTGCTACTTAAAGGAGATTTTCACCAGGTTCATAGTGTTAGCAGCTTCTGTTGGCCTGGCTGCAAAGTGGAAGTGTCATCAGGGATGGGTATGCTCAGCTCATGGCAGCCAGGAAGCAAGGTGCAGGAACAGGGCCACAGAGAACAAGGGCCAGGGACATAGCGTCCAGTGCTGAACCCATGACCCAGCAGACTACCCAGAATGTGCCTTACAACTCTCCTGGACAGCTCCCGAGACAGTCAAGTTGACCATCCACCTTGACCACCACACAGTGGGTAGAACCAAAGATTTACTTCTCCCGACAGGTCCTCAGTGGACAGCAGATGGTTAAGATTTGAAGAGGATTCAGAGACTTTTACGTGCAAGAGTAAGATTTTTCTCCTTGCCATCTTTATGGGCAAGTTTGTCTTGCATGTGACAGAAATAACCTGAATAAAATTATATTAAGATATACTCTAATAAAGGAAAGCATAAAGTATAAGTGTTGAAATAATTCAGTCATGGAAACTGATAAAGAAGATACAGACTATCTATTTTGTCAAATTGTGAGTATGCTTCAAAATGCACATTTGTAACCATAGGAAGAGAAATATTACTCTTAAATTATTTTTCTTTTAAAACAATTTGTTTTGAAGATTAAATGCTCTTCTTTGGAATATCAAATTTAAGTATATTGGATTCTATAGTTGCCTAGGTATTTATCAGAGATATGAGTCTATAAATAAGAAAAGGAAATCTAAAAATTATTCTCTGGACATTTATAACTTACAATTGGAAAATAATGATTACTATTTAAAGATCTCTTTAGTACAAATGCTTTATGAGGAATAATCACCTGCTTTTCTTTGTGTACATAAATTTGGATTTCATTTCATTAAGCAAAGTAGGGTATTTGCCTTGTCTTTAAATCACATGTTTGACTTACTTTTGAAGATTTTGTTCATATCATTCTAGCAAAGCCTAAAACAAATTAAAGGACACCAGAGCATTCTCTACCATGCACCTAATTTTTAGCTTCAAAATATTTTATGTTCTTAAAAGTATTTTCTGCTGCAAAGAGACCCTGATGGCTGAGTGTACCCCTAAGCACAGACAATTGAATTCCACTGGAAGATTATGGCCATATTTTATACTAACCATTAACAGAGAAATACAATAACGTGTTTTTATTAAAGTCACATTTCACAGTTCATCTTCTTTTTCTGGGCAGATCAGGAAAACTTGAGCCCTGAGATTATGTTTAACCTTCATCACTGAAAGTAATCTGCTGTCTTTGTAAGTCTGTGAACCTGTAAAGAGAAGGGACCTTCACCTTCTGTTGAGGTGAAGGCATGAAGTAGATACTGAATAATAAATGAATGGATTGAAGATAAATGATCTAGAAACTGATTTCTTTGTATTGTCTTTATTCTTTAAAGGGAATGTTTGCCACAGACTAAGACACTGTCCCTAATCAGTGGTTTAGCAAGTGTGAAGGCTAATGGTTGCATTGCAGATGTGCCGTTGGGTCCAAGGATTGGTCTTTAGATAATCAGAGGCAGCAAGCATGGTGCTCCAGTTCAAACATCATATCTGTGCTCGGCAGGACAGGGCAGCCTGCTTTCTGTGTGCGCAGGAATGCAGTACAGAGGAACCAGGATGGGACAGGTTTCCCACTGTCTCAGGGAGTTCTGCCACCAAGACTCAAAGTCAGCCTGGAGGTCGTCAAAAATCACATGCAGGAAAGCAAACACAGGCACCGATCATGTGGATCACAGGGATCACAGGGATCACAGGACAGTGGCAGCTCTTTCTTCCTCTTTCCTTGCTTATGTTCTCCTAAGAAAAAGGTTAATACTGTGTATGTACGTTACTTTCTACTTTTTGTGATGACTGTGGTGTGGCAGGCAGATTCCCTTCAGTGACAAAATATGGTATCTGCAGGCACTGAAGCTTGTGTGGGGAAGGAAAGAAAATAACATTTTTTATAACCAATAATAGGAAATTCAAGTTAGAAAGTATCCTTGGGATTTCCAGCAACTCCAATAGTATCATCAAGTCTTTCTGGCTTTCTTTCTGCTGCCCTCTGTTTCTTTCTCCTTTAACTTTCTCAGATCTATTTCTTTCTGGATTTTTCTTCACTTTCTTATCACAACATCTGAGTTTTCTCCATGTAGCTGGTCAGAGACAAATGGAGGCACAGATAGCAAAAACGTGTAATGGCCAAAAGAAAGAAATCCCCCCAGCACCTAAGAGAATGGCCCACAGCAGGACCCTGTGTGACTCTTGTACTTTCCTGAGCCACCCTGGTCCGACGACTGTGGACAGAAGAATGGAGACTATTTAAATGCACAGAACAACTGCTGTCCCCAGCTGTGGTGAGGAGGGACAGTTCTTCCAAAGACAGATGAAGATGGTTCCTAAATGAAGGGGGTAAAAGGAAGAATTGCAATGACATTTCTCTCACGGGGAATCCACTCCTCTGTCCTTTCAAGGATCCTGAGAACACCTTTTTCTTAGATTAAAATCTAATAGAAGGAGGAAATCCATCTCACTATCCTCTCTACAGCTGCCAGAAATGTATCCAGGATATTTGCAATGAAGATTTTTCTTTTTTGAGATTAGGATGATCAGTATGTTACAATCAATTGCAAAATGATAGTTTTTCTGCCTCTGATATCTGAAACAGTTAGTGATGAGAAACCCAGCATGTTCTCAATAAATTATTTCCCAGGATACTGAAGATGCAGCTAAGGAAGTAATTGCCTTGGATTCCATGTTATGGTTTGCCTTCCTGGGGTCAAATCTTCCTGGGGTCCCCTGGCTGGTGTTACTCTAGCCATTGTCCTCAGCACTGGATCTGCGAGGACAATTGTACCCTTTGGTGCTACTCTTAGCATCTCACTGTTTATCTGGGTGGGTTCCAGAAATTCAAGATTCACTTAAGCATGGAAGCATGAAAGACCAGATTTATATAACCTACAGAGAACTGCAGATACACAGAATCTAAAATTTGTCTTTATAGAATAGAAATGGAGTAAAAGACTGATTACCAAAAGCTGAGGAAATAGGATAGACAGTAACGGGTTGTTCACCAAATTCAGTGTTATAATCAAACACGAAGAGTATGTTCTAGTGTTCTGTTACACAGAAGGGCAAATATGGAAACAGTAATGTCATTGTTTCAAACAGCTAGAAGAGACAGTGTCTGAATGCTCACTAGAAATGACTGAAATTTACAGTGGTGGATATGTCCACTACTGAATTTTAATTTTTAGTTTTTCTTAGATCCTTATTTATGAGTTAAGTGACAATTTTTAATGGAAAAATTGTACATATATTGAGGCACCACAGAATGTCAATCTTTTTACACAGTGCTTTGCATTTAAATCAAGTTATACATACTTATCTTCTCAAACATATCGCTTCTGTATGGTGGGAACTTTAAAAATTCTTTCTTTCGGCTTTGTGTAATGTACAGTGGATAAAGCCACCATGGTGTGTGATAGTATGCTGGAGAGGTAGTGTCCACAGGTGCACCTTTCCCCACCCCATCCCCTCCGTGTCTCCCCCTGACTGACCACCACTCGATGCACAACTTCTGTGAGATCAGCTATTTTATAATCCACAGACTGATACGATCAGGCAGCAATTGACTTTCTACACCTGCTGAATTTATTAGGCAGATGGTCTGCAGTTCTGTCACTTTTGGTTGCAATGACAGAGTCTTTATTTTATTCTTATTAGCATTATTGTACAAGTTATAAATACAATAGGTATCTTAGCATTTTTATATGTCTAACTTTCTCTGATTTGTGTACTGCACTTTATTGCTAAGATGCGGAATGCCCAAGTACTCTAAACTACATCTGCACCACAGTTCTTAACTATGTCAGAGTCACTGAAGAAAATCAGAGATTCACAATGAGCCAGTTGGAAAACCTCAACAAAGGCACATCGTGTCTTCCGCTCTAACCCCAATTAATTCTCTCCACTCCTCCCCAGTATGTGTAATCATGAAATTACTTCCTGTCTCCCTTGACTCCGCGGTGGTTTCTGTTCACAGACCTAATTGAACCTCTTCTCAGTGTTGAAAGGTCAACAACCGAGCTTTGGCTTAACGTATTTTAAAAACTGCAGATCACTATAACTGTGTCACAGTTTTCTTTACAAATTACTCCTAAAAAGGAAGTATGAGACATCTAAAAATTCATTTCCATTACACATATAGATGCAAACATTTTTAATTTTAGAGGCATTAAAGTCTGTTTCAAAATCCAATTGAACTGCTTCTTATAATTCCGTTGCATTTTTAGGATACGGTAGCCATTCCATCATGGTTATTCTTCTGCATGAGATTAGTATCAACTTGTTTCACTGGATTAAAAATATGCTCTGATAAAATATATACTGAAGTTGATGAAAGTATTTTTCTGATTGTTGTTTTTTTAAATACACAATGAATGGTTGCCATGGTGAAGGAAGCAGGAAAGGACTGTGGCTCTGAAAGGTTGCTCAGATCCTGGTAGGGGAAGAGCTCGGTGTTTTGCATGCTGCTCCATATAGCCACACACGTGAGAAAATATATACATCATTTTAGTTATTCTTTCATGTATGTAACATTTATATTATTTTCCTGCACTCACTACCACTTTTGTCATAGCTTTCACAATGATGCCCATTAAGTTCTTTAGCTGTAGTTGTCGTATTTTAATTTGTCAGATGAAGCTCAGTTATATTTCATATTAAAATATCCCCACAATGTGTGCATTTTTAACTCTAACTTCAGCTCATTAGAGGAGTTTTAGCTCCAGTGAAATTAAAAGGAAGAAACAGATGCCTGCTGTGCACTTTACTGTCCTACTGCAGCCCCCACGAACAGTCCAGTCCCCCTACTCCAGGCCCCATCAACAGCATTCCCAATGCAGTGGGTGTCAGATCACGGCCGATGCAGAATGACAGCTTCTGAAAACAAAGTCAATTTAGTCGAAGGCTATCGTCTTCTGTAAATATTGACAGATTTGACTGCTGATACCTTGTATAGATTTTTTTTGTAAGCTTTACCTGAAGTTATCCTTTCTCTAATGTTATTGCCAAGTTTTGGGGCTATAGTTAAATTAGCTTTAACAGTTAAATTTTATTTTCACAGTTAAACTGGATTTAACAATTGAACTTTAGAGCACTTGAAATTGTTGCTTTTCAATTTATTCTGAAAGGTTGATATAGTTTATTACATATTTGAATAGTGGTGAGTAGATGAAGTTATTTAGGCTAGAGTTTGCTATTTTGGATGCATTTTAGAAAAAGAGTATTCACTAAAAATAGTACCATATAAATATACCATTGGTGTAAAACTTACTAGTAAGCACAGAAAAGCAATGCATACTTTGAAGATATATGACATGATAAAACCAGGCCTCTATAATAAGAGTATTTTTAAAAAAATAAACAGTTTGGGCTGGGGATTTAGCTCAGTGTTTCCAGTGCCTGCCTTGGATGTGCAAGATCCCTAGTTTGATTCCAGGTAACCACATACAACAAATGGAGACTCACACCCACCAGCAGTCAGAACCACATACCACAGTGCTGGGGGTGGTGGTTCATGCCTGTAATCTCAGCACTCAGGAGGTAGAGGCAGGAGGATTGCTGTGAGTTTGAAGCTCACCTGAGCCACATCGTGAGCTAAGGGCCAACCTGAACTACAAAACAAGATCCAGTCTAAAAAAAAAATAATAATAAAAATAAATAAAAATTTTAAAAAATAAATAAATAAACAGTTTGTTTACCTTACAGGTAGTACTAAGAGACAGGAAAGAAAACAATACCCAAGCAGATTCAATGTTCTAAATTATTTAAGTAATCTCCTATTAGCTTTATAACATGTACATCCTGCATATTTTTATATTTATAACATATTCATGACACATACCTAAAAAGGACTAATAGTAAATATTTGTGTTAAGTATCTGAAAATTATTCTTTAGAAAATTAATTATATATCAGCTTCTAGGAATTGACTATGTTATGACATCAGGACATAGAGTAAATTTCAAGTTATAGGTGGAAAAGCTGTTCAGTTCCAGAAATAATCACATAATATTCATATACATTTGGATTATTTATTGCCATATATAGTCCTATACTATGTGTTTGGTGAACATTTCATGAATGAAGAAGTCACAACATGCCAACATGCAGTGAAAAATTACTGGCTTAAATAATGGTTAAATAACCACTAACCTGCAAGAGAAAAGATTTCATTTAACAAAGGAGAAAGGTGAAAATGTGTGCCTAAGGAAAGAAATTAATCTTATACAGGTGGGGAAGCTTTAAAATGCCCTTCCAATGAGCGAAGTCAAGTCTCTGAAATATCTCAGGAGAGAACTGCTCATCCGATGGGGAGAAAATTAGAATAATTCTAGGAATAGAATGTTGCCTGGCAATTTCCTAAACCTCTTGATTGGAATGACCAAACCAATGCTCAGGTGCCTATTGGAAGTTGGTCTCGCTTCTTGAAATTGCTAACAATAGAGAGCCAGAAGCAAAGCAAAGCTTTGAATACAGGAGCATTAGAAGAAGGGCTGAAAATAGTTTTTTCATATACAAAATTGAAACAAAGGATCAACATATCCAGAAGCGTTATTTACATAATGTTTCTGAAGTTTAATGATAAATTATGTCATTTATTTCCTGGAAAGGCAAAGCAATGGTACAACTAAGTGAAATATGCAGTGCTGGCTTATGTGCTGACTTCTCACCAGACCCTTGGGCGAGACTGAGGCCAGAATCTGCCCCTGTGCAGTGACTAGCATGGCAGCACAGGGCCTGGGACCTAGCCGAGGCCTGCACTGAGTGGCTCTGCCCCACCTACATAGTACTTACACAATGACTTGTCCAGGACCATTGCGTGCAACTCAGGCCTAGACTCCACATCTACACAGTAATTGCTGGAGTTGTGCTGGGAATTATGCCTAAAGGATAATGATATCAGGAAGGTGACCCAGGAAGAAGTCATTTCTTAGAGGCTCCAAATATTAGCAAGAAGATACATGCAACAAGCAGTTTACAGTCATCAACTCAGAAATTAAACCAAAAACACTAAAACTACCAAAAAAATTAAAATGCGGAAAAAAAACCAAACAAATAAAATCCAAATCCAGAATTCCCAATATCGAAAGGAAAAATAGAGACCAACGAAGCAGACCAGCCTGAAGCACACCACCTGGACTCCTTCAACTGACAACAAAAGAGGCTCTGGAAAAAATTAAATTAGAATTAATCTCTCAGATAACAGCACAGATGATGATGATCAAGGTGAATGACAGGTTAGAAAAATAGAGGACCTCAGGAACATGATGGCATCTTAGCATGGAAAACAAATGCAATCCAATAAACAGATTCAAATAGTAATTCAAGAGATAAAAACTAGTAGGGCTAGTGAATCTGAAGACAGAATTTCAGGCATAGAAGACAGGATTGCAGTTAGTAACAATGCAAGGAAAGATTTCTTAAAAATAGTAAAGAACCATTAGAAATCAATCCAGCTTCTCTTAGATGATGCAAAGAACAGCTTAACACTGATTGGAGTCAATGAAGAAACAGGAGTTAGTGCAAATGTCATATCAAAACTGTTCACAGGTGTAATGGCATAAAATTCCCAAATAAGAGAAAAGAATTTGACATACAGATAAGTGAGGTATACAGGACTCCAACCAGCCATGGTCAAAAAAATCCACACGTAGACATGTAATAACCACAATACCAAAATCTCAACAGAAGAACAAAATATTGAAAACAGCAAGAAGAAAACAAAAATCATATACAAAGGAAAAACCATCAGAATTACAATAGACTTTTCAACATAAACCCTCAAATCAAGAAGACCCTAGAGTGAAGTATTTCAAGCCTTAATTTAAAAAGACATCCAAGCTACATTGATGTATATTGCAAAACTATCCTTCAACATCAATGAGGTAATAAGATATTTCCATGACAAAGAACACCTGAAAATTCAAAAAAATATCCTAGAAGAAGACAATGAAACTCATAGCTGCATGAGGCCTAATAGAATGAAGCCACTAAGCAAGGCAAGAACTTAAATGGCAGGGGGTAAAATAATAAAGAGCCAAGTACAGGGGGTAAAATAATAAAGAGCCAAGTACAGGAAAATATGCTAACAAGTAGAAGTAAAAATGTATCAGTTACAACCATCAATGCTAGTGGCCTTGTTTCATCAATTAAAAGACATAGACTGGCAAATGAATCATAACATGTTGTTACGATAGTGAGTAAAAGGACAGCATTTTAAGAACTTTAACATTTTAAGAATTGTTCATCAGAATTTCTGATAAGCTATTGCCAAGTCCCACCTCCCTAGAACGGTGCTTCACTTTGTGAAAACACGATATGGTGGGTGAATAATGTAGGTTAGTTAGAAATACTCATTTTGGCAGCCACATTCTCAGACAGGATTTAACACATGGTTGGAGCATTGTTTATCTGATTGCTTTTCTCTTTGTAGGCATGTCTTCTTAAACACAGACTGATGAACAACCCTCACTAGTCCACATCAAGCAGAAAGTTAGCCATGTTACTCTACTGTGAACCCAGTGCTCATCTCTCAAATCCATAAATCAAGTCTAGATATCCCTCTAGATAGTCCACACACGACAGAAACTCTGTTTAAAACCGTATGAGTGTATGGTAGAAACTCTAACCTACTGTTTTGTTTTTTCCAGTTTCTGCTACGCATTGCCAACCGTGGTCTCAAACTAGGAAATAGTAAACTCAAGAAATAGTTGATAATGGCCTCTGAGTAGCACGGACCATTCGGCCACACCAAGCTGGCAACAGACCTGGTGCCACAGCCTAATTACTGACTGGCATCAGGCATGTAAGGCGATCTCTGGACCTGTTTTAGAAAACTTTGAGACCCAGGAGTGTAGCACCTTGGCTCAGTGTGCCTGTGAGCTCTTGTGGTAGTTGTCCAGCCTGTCTCCTGTGACTGGATGTTTCCTTTGCTGCTTTGAATGTTAGTCACCCGGCATAGTTAGGCTGAAGTTCCCGAGGACTTGCTCCCCCAGCCTTGTTCCGCTTTCTCCCGCTTGCAGCCTTCTCTGGAATGGTTTGGCCTAAAGGAAACACACTTCTGCCTCCTGGGACATGACGTTTCCTTGGTCTTCACATTTGTGCTGTTACAGGAACTATCTTTTTAGGATACTTGTGTACTTGCCACACTGGGAAAACAGTGTAAAAAACAAAAGTAAGGAACATATTTGTTTATTGTGTAGTATAATAAAAATAATGTCTCCCTCTGGGACATAGTGCAGGTCTGTTTGGAACTCATTATACAAAGCCTCAATCCCCCAAGTTTGAGATCTCACAGTTGCCACATATACCTGTAGAATGTGCAGTTTCTTCCTGGGCCACAGCACAGGCTAAGGGGACGTGGGAAGGTGGGGAGAAAGGCGCATGGAAGTTCAGGTTTTCTGCTGTGCCGTGGGTAATGAAGCCCTTTATCGCTGATCTATATGTTTTGTATTTTCTTCCAGCATCTATGAAACTTCAGCAGGCTGACAGGTCCATGTGCCAATACAGAAAAATTCTTCATAGTATCTGACAGTATCCCACCACTTGTGTTCCTGGTAGTGGGAATCCCTGCTTCCCAGAGGTCTTTTCTCCAGTATCGGTACATCTTACGATTCAGTCTGAAATCAACACACTTTAGACCCAGCCACTTTTCCCAAAAGAATTTGATTTGACTGAGCTCCCACCCCCTTCTAATCCATTTAGTTATCTACTTTCCACTTACAGTTAGAATCAGATCAATCACGTTTTCTCTGTTGATTAGCAATTAAAATTAAAATAACTTTATATTGTACATAGTGCTTTCTAGCCTACATTAATGACTAAAGCTGTGTGTTTTATGCCAGGCTATCCTCAAATGTATGTAAAATGTGAATTTGGGACCAGCAGAAAAGTAACTTTTTCAGTCTAGCTGCATAGTTTATTACAGGATAACAGAATAAATGTTAAAATAAGATTTTAATAAAGTTTTGATCATGATCAATTTTATAATGGTAAAAATACATAATATCAAATTTATATTCTTAAATTACAAGCACACAGCATGGTATTGTTAATTATGTATATTTCGCTGTACAGCAGAGCTATAGCATATTTCTTTTGTATCTGAAACTCTCTACCCTCTGAGCAGCAGCTGTCCATTGTCCATTTTCCACTTGCCTGGATGCTGGCATCCAACATCCCGCTTCCCCATCGAGAGCCATAGCAGGTGTATCTCACTGTAACTGTCTTTTTTCACTTAGCTTGGGTGAACTTTGGAAGGTTCACCATATTGCTGCACGTGACAAAATTTCCTTACTGAAAAGTATTAACTCATTGTATGTATTAATTGTGTACCACCCATCCGTTCATCTCCTGTTGGATATTTGGTTGCTTTCACTTCTTGGCTATTGTGAATGATGATGCTGTAGTCACAGGGACACCGATATATCTTCGAGATCCTGTTTCCAATTTTGTTGGATATATAATCAGAAGTAGAATTACTGGATTATATGATAGTCCTAGTAGTTATATATTAAATGAATAATCGACATATTTTCAACAACAAAATAGTGAGTTAGTGATTTTATTTCTGGATCTCTTGAATTGGTAAGCTCCCATGAAGTGTTTCTGATATTAAGGAAGCATGGCTATCACCTCTTTGCGGAGAGGTCCAGTCTTCCCTGAAGCGGTAACAGCATTCAGCTGGGCAGCTCCGGAAGGAGACTTGCCTTCGCCTCTGTGTCTCTGCGTCACGTTCTTCCGGCTGCGAAACATCTGGGACACTTGAGATTCCTTCAGCGCCTCTTCACTTTTCACGTGATCTTTCAGTTGAACGATGTCTTCCACACCACACTGCGCGCTCAGTAAGTGAAGTAAAGAAACCATAATGAACTGGCTCTGAGGTCTTTTCTTAAAATTGGCCTACAAATGAGCTAGTAGTAATTTATAGATAGCAACATGAGTTGTATACAATCTACTAATTTGTAATTTAAGAATCCAGTGAATATCTTGATATAGGATTGATCACACACTAACATTTCCATCAAAGAAGCACTTTGTGTTTCTGCTCACTTGTTTAATTAAGTATTAAAACTGCAATTCACTGACTGACTCATTCTCATCCCTGAAAATTTTAGTGATAAATACACTTCCACCACACTTGCATTTTGACATTTCACACTTGCAAAACAGTATCGACAGCATCAGTTTTAGATTTTGTATTTAAAATTTTTGTCTTACATATACAATGGGGCAGATTTTGAAATCTGTTAGAACAAATTTGTCTAAAAAACCCCAAAAACTTGCTCTTACTTTTGTGAGCTTGTGTACTTTTAAAATAAGATCAAGAAGTTCTCTGAAAAAAATAAGAGATGGTCATGTGTTGTAACATATATTACAAGAAGTTTGAATTGAAGGATCAGTTTCATTACAAGATTCAAGTTCTGTACCCAAAATAAATTTATGATTCTTGCTTATTTTCTCAATAGATATTCATGTTTGCTATGTCTATTTTGCAAAATTTGCTCACGTTGGGCCAGGGATTTAGCTCAGTGGTTCTGGCGCCTGCCTTGTGCAAGGTCCCTAGTTCAATTCCTGATAACCACATACAACAATGCTGGGTGTGGAGACTCATGCCCACCAGCAATCAGTAGCACATACCACAGTGCTGAGCATGGTGACTCACATCTGTAATCCCAGCACTTAGGAGGCAGAGGCAGGAGGATTCCTGAGTTTGAGGCTTACCTTGGCTACATAGTGAGTACAGGGCCAGCCTGAACTACACTGAGACCCTGTCTCAAAAAAAAAAAAAAATTACTCATGTTTATATGAGGGCTATTTCACTGGCAATTAGCACTGGGGATGAGGACACGGAACATACTTTAGTGAGTGCAATAATGCAGCTATTTCTCTGCTTCACCCTGTTGGGTAACAGTACTTTTAAATCTTTGCTTCGCTTGTCTTCTCATTTTACTGCCGCATTTCTACAAGTTTATCCTGGAATTTCAGCTCTTTTCAAGGGTTTTCAAAAGCACTGGTTTGAAAATTTCTGTTTTAAGATCTAGCTTTTGTTATGAGAATGTTCACCTTGCGTTGTGGAAAGTTTTCCTAGAAGAATCTACACAAGCCCAAAGTGTGACATAGAAGACAACTCCCTCACAGTCTCCAGGCAACTAAGGGAAACAGATGGGCATATTTCCGGATGCTCGAATGATGGGTCCCTGGCTCCATTAGTGGTGTGGATAAGGTCATCGATAATTACACACTTTATTCATGGCTGACTTTTATTGGTGCTGATAAGCATATCTGGTAACAGTTCTGCCCTCTATCAGTCCTCCTTATTATGTTACTCTTCCTGGAGTTATCACATCTGCCACAAATATTAATGTGCCTCAAGAATAACTGGCAATAAGTGTCATGATGCATTTGATGTTTGAGAAATAATGAAATGTCACTTCCATTATAGTACAACGTGGCATTTAATGGAGCTATGTGGAGTTATTTGCATTACGATTCCACCGTAATGATGTTGCTTGCAGTCACAACTGACAAAAATATCACTGAATGTTAATTTAGATGAACTTTAAAAGCAGCCACATGGGGACTGACCTCCAGTGAAAGATTCTGGTCTTTGTCTTGAGTAGATCCTCCCCTTGAGGTGCCATTCCTGGTTTGTCCTGAGTGCTCTGGCTTTGGGGTTGAGGAGAGACAGAGAAAGAGTGTGGGCCACATGCACGCACGTGGCTACAAAGCTGATGATCTGCATCACATGGAAGATAGTACATGACCCTTATTAGTCAGGACAAGTATATGAAACCAGAGCACCGAGTGAGATGGTAATGAGACCAGTGTATAGAGTGCATTCAGAGTCTAGGAACATCTTGTCGAAATGTTTCACTTTCACATTAAAGCTCCCCAAAGTCCTCCTCTAGGATGTGAGCTTTCATATTTGAAAATATGGAAGAAGTGGGTAAGCAGTGATGTCAGCAAGATGGCGGAGTAGGAGAGGCCAGCGTGTGTCCCAACACACACACACACAGGCACACACACTCGCTTACACGACAGCTCTTGACGAGCAAAAGTAGCTCGAGGAGAGGTCAGGAAGACAGTCAAGCTAAAGCAGCACAACAAAGCACAAGAATAGAGAGTGACTCCACTGAAAGATGATTATAACTGATATATATATACTGTCCCTGCCATACTATTTTGCTGTTGTTGGTTCCCTGTCTTTTCCCTCTAAAATGTTTACCATCATTATTCTATGGTGTGCATATATTCCAGATACAAGAGCCTGTGCAGTCTGAGGCCCACCCATGCCCGGACCACATGCAGTGTTCATTATGTATACACAAACACCCCTCCCTTGCATCCATAACTATTACTTCTACACATGTTCATGGTGGACACCAGCACCATTGCCACTGTGAGTACAGCAGGTGTTTCAGTGCCAAATGGATTCACTTAGCCATAATTTCTTCCTTTGTTGATGAGGAAGTTAGGGAGAACTCAGAATCCTCCACTACTGAGTATTAATTGAAGGGAGCACTGTAAGTACTAATTTACAATGTACGAACATTTGTTATATGTCCCAGTTTATGCATAGGAGAGAAAGAGAAAGAAAGTGAACAAGAGAAAGAGAAAGGGAGAAAGAGGGAAGTCCAGAGATTCAGATAACAATTAATTGGTGACTGGAAGTTCCAGAAATTTGCCAAAATTCTGACAGATCCACAGCTGCTGTCTCAAGTTCAAAGGTTGACAAACTGATATAGAATCAGGAAGAGGCTGTACTTCAGTGTGAAATGCCATCAGGCCGCAGAATTCTCTGTTACTCCGTGGAAAACTAGCCTTTTGTCCTATTCAAATCTTTGGCAGACTGGATGAGACCATACTCACTAAGAACATGAATCTGCTTTATCCTGTCTGTTGAGTTATATGCTACTTTCAACCAAAAGTTCTTCAAAGAAACTTCGAGAGTAATGTTAGACTAAATAATTGGGTGTCCTGTGACCCAGCCAAAGTTGATAGCAAAGTCAGCTGCTCATGGATTTCATTTCTTACTAGTGGTATTCACATAGCGATGTCACCAAGCAGTCCCTGATTGTTTTTTAAAGATAAATATGTTGTGACCTATAGACATCTGTTACTCTTTTGTTTGAATATGGTATCCTTTGCAACATGGACTCAAAATTCTTTGTGTTGCCTTCTGTCAAGATCTGGGTCTAGTTCTCTTGTTTTGAATCTAGGTTCAGTGACTACCAATTTCTTGAATAAAGTTTTGAGAGAATAATAGATTTGACATCTTTTCTCTTAGGATTTCTGTCGCTTTTGGAAGCAAGCTAGCCACTGGTCTGTACTGAGCAGAAAGAGGTCAGGTAGTGAGCCCATGGTTGGTTTTCTAGCCGAAGAGCACAACTGAGCATCCAGCCAAGGTCAGCGTTAGCCCTAAGATATGTGAATGGAGGACTTTAGATGACCTCAGCAGGGAACCCCTAGTTAAATCCCTCCCGAAGAGCTTCTCCAAGTCACACCCTACTTAGTGTGCAGCAGAGGAAACACGTCTCCACAGGACCTTGCTTAGAATTTTATCAGATCATGTGGCTAGCTCCAGAAAACAAAATGTAAATGGACATAATGTGCCGCTTGGAAATTATGGTAATTTGCAGCTAGTTTGCCTTCTCTTCTCCTTCTTCCTTACTTCTGCAAACTAAGAGGCCCTGCTTTTTGATATAGAATATAAGGTGGAGGAAGGCTGAGGGATGGGATGCAGATGTTTACCTTCTAAATTATGGGCAAAACTTTTGGATAAGAAACTTACATTGGCTGAGTCCTTTCCATTTGGGATTCATTCATTGAAGTTTTTCAGATATACTTGATTCTGTCTTGCTTGATTAACACTGAATCATTTTAACCCTGCATGGTCAAGATTCAATATTCAAAGGGAAGGGGGGTGGGGATAAGTAAAGAAGGGAAAGAAAACATTTGATGGCAAAAGAAGGAAACTAAGCTTATGTGTACAGCAGGTGGGGAGTTATAGGGAGGGCAGGGGAATGGAAAAAAAAATGAGAATTAAGTTGTGTCGTGTACTGGGACAAATGCTCAGTGTTGATTGTGATCAGAATGTATATGTAAAATGTACCAATAAAAACAATTTTTAAAATATTCTGAGTGATTTTTTTATTAGTTTCATCTAATCATGGCAGATCTATTCTTTTATCAGTGATGGGTTGCTGGTGAGACAGTATGGCTGTGTTGAGTCAGCATTTCGGCCAAGCCTACTAACTGCTTCTAGGCATTTACTTGTACCCGTAGGAAGAGGTCCTTTCTTTTGTGACTCTACAAGTACCTGAGGACACGATATCATGATACTGAAGATTCCTTGGAGCCCATGAGGAAATAGTCAGGGTGCTGGGACTGGAATAACACACTGCGACTGGAATGTCAGAATTACGACATTTTTGAGTTTTTAAATTTATAAAGTTTTTCTTTTTTCCTGCAGAGAAAAACCTATTGAGTTGTGACCTATTGAGATGTGTTTCCTAGTATTTGTTATGCAAAGAAAACTGTCTTAAATGCCATCTTTGATAAGTAATGACCAATAATAGCTCAGACCCTCAGAATTAAGAAAGAATAAAAAGCATGGTTTTAAAATAAGTTTTATAATAACGAGTTATTTTAATGAGTTTTATAACTTGTGTCATAATAATCTTTAATTATGACAAAAGCAAAACAGACAGAAAGTAAAAAAATGGAAAAGTGCATGTGAGTTATATTATTTTGTAAGTCTAACTAGGATTTTGCTAAACATAGAAGAGTAATGCATTTGTGGCATGATGATTCTATATCTTAACATGAGATTTTCTCTAATTAAAAAAGCCTAGTATCCCTTTAAAAGTCAGTAATCCATGACATTAAAGAGGATGTCAGAGGATACTATGTCTTAAAAGTTTTTAAAACCTGAAATCAGATTTTAAGCAACTTAACAGGACACTGAAATGAGGACTCTAAGACACCAATAAGAAAATATAGATTAAAGAAATTATGTGACTGTCTGTGATCTAAATGGTAATATCCAAACAGCACCTCATATTCTCAAGTTCAGTACATGGGCAGCTGAGTCTGGGGCATGCAAGACATTTAAAGAGCCTTCTCTAGAAATATCTATTATATCATTATATCAATGTAGACTTCTAGGTAGAGGTAGTTAGAGTTCCAAAAGAAACCAAGATCTCGCATCATAATTTTATTTTATTTTATTTTATTTATTTATTTATTTATTTATTTATTTATTTATTTGAGACAGGGTCTCTCTTTGTAGTTCAGACTGGCCCTGAGCTGAGCCTCCAACTCACATCACAGCAATCCTCCTGCCTCTGCCTCCCGAGTGCTGGGATTACAGGTGTGAGCCACCACGCCCGGCACTGTGGTATGTGGTACTGGTTGCTGCTGGGTGTGAGTCTCCACACCCAGTATTGTATGTGGTTACCGGGGATCGAACCCGGGCCTTGCACTTGCAAGACAGGTGCCAGAACTACTGAGCTATATCCCCAGCCCACTGCATCATAAAATTTGACAAATTTGATTTTTAAAATATTAAAAGATAGGGAATGGCTGTTATTTTGTGAAGGTAAAAAAGAGATCAATGTTCAAATCCAGAATAAGAAGCTAGTGGATAAAAGAGAGGAACCAAATCATAGTATTCTAAATTGGTTATTTAGAAATATGGATATAAATGTTAGCTTCTATGAAAGGAAATAGGGGTCATAAGTTTTTAAAATGTTAAAATCTCTACTTTATTGACACATCATTAGATGGTCTTAATAAGACTAATTTTATATTTCTAAAGTCAGTCCTGCAAGTACTTATTCAATATTGTATATCAAGCATCATAACCCCAAACAAAATACCAACAAAGGCCAAGGTAAATACTAATTTTAACATTTATGTTATTATTTAAAGGATTAAGCTTCGCTCTTGTAAACATTTGTGTAGAAACAAGTTAATACCTAGGAATACTAAAACAACTCCCAATTTATTTTCCTTGTCTACAGTAATTTGTTTTTCTTTTGTCAATTATGAGTAAAACCGATTATTCCAGAAGCGAGGTGCTAGTTGAAACATATATCCTCCATTTAAACTTAATGCTTTAATCTTAGAATTCCAAAAGGGATCAAATGAAATTGGCAAGTAACCAAAGTAAGCTGTTATCTGAGGAAGCATTAGAAACATCTTAGACTGATTTCATAACATTGTGGTGGTTTTGCGAGATTAGTTCTTCATTAACTTAATGAATTTTGGCTTCCGTTTGATCCCTGATCGGCTTACTCAGGCCTCCCAGGGTTCCTGGAACTATTTGACTAGCACAAGGCCCACTTTTTTCTGGTTGAAATACCTGCCTGTGATACTGTGTGCTCTCCTGGGGAGGACGTGCTGACCCTGGAGGCCTCTTCCGACCCCCTTTGATGGTTTTTCTTGGGGTGGAGAGAAGAGCTACAATCAGCGCTCGGGTCTCACTCTGCACTTCCTGGAGCTTGGCCCCGGCTTACAGAATCGTCAAGCACCCTCGGAACTCAGGGTAAGTTCTAGCTGCTGTGAACAGCTCAGAAGGAGAAGAGGAGCACAGCGGCGTCCGACATGAGTAGCGCCCGGTCGTTTCCATCTCTCTCACTGCCCGGGACTGTTTTCAACGATGCAGCATTTGCCATGTGTTCGTTTCACTATTCAGTGATACATTCAATATATACGAGTATTTCACACCTCCCGTGGGCCAGGCAGCTGTGGTAGGCCCGACAAGACTCCATGGTGAGGGAAGCCATTGTTCTGTACTTATTGAGCATAGACACAAGAGGAGATAGAACATAGAAAGTAATGGTGCAATTATATAAAAATCACAGTTTCAGAAAATGTTCTAGGGCCGGGGAGTTAGCTCAGTGGTTCCAGTGCCTGTCTCGCAAGCGCAAGGACCCGGGTTCGATTCCCCGGTAACCACATAACAATACTGGGTGTGGAGACCCACACCCAGCAGCAACCAGTACCACATACCACAGTGCCGGGCGTGGTGGCTCACGCCTGTCATCCCAGCACTCGGGAGGCAGAGGCAGGAGGATTGCTGTGTGAGTTTGAGGCTGAGCTCAGGGCCAGCCTGAACCACAAAGCGAGACTCTGTCTCCAAAAACCTAAAAAAAAAAAGAAAATGTTCTGTACTGTAATGACTACTTAGCAAGAAATATTTTTATTTTTAGAATTAAGGCTTTGCCAGAGCAAATAGATTTGAGGTTCGAATAAGGTATGTTGAATAATTAAATTCACATAAATCTATGTGGAAAGGAAGTACAGGGACAGACGATAAGAGAGAAATGCAGCGGTGCACATCTGTAATCCCAGCTACTCAGAAAGCTGAGGCAGGAAGACCACAAGTTTAAGCTCAGTGTAGGCAAGACCCTGTCTCAAAATAAAATAAAATAAAACAGTAAATAAAAAAGAGTTTGGGTATGTAGCTCAGTGTGAAGGCTCTGAGTTCCATCCTTAATCTTGTGTAAAAAGGAAGAAAGAGAGAGATAGAGAGAGAGAGAGAGAGAGAGGAAGGAAGGGAAAAAGAAAAGGAAGAAAGGGAAAGTGAGAAAAGAAAGGATATGAAAGAAAAGGAAAAGAAAGGAAGTTTTACAGAGTGGGGAAATCGCTCAGTGGTAGTGTCCATCCTGTGTGGAGTCCTGAGACAATCCCACATATTCCCCCACCACACACACAAAAGTCAGAAAAGCAACATGTCATAAAATGGTTGATTAAAGGAAGAAGAATTTATGTTTTCAGACTAATTCTAAGTGTGTAAGCATTTAAGATTAAGATTTGTTTTTTAAGCATCAATTTGGCAGGTGAAGAATTTGTCTGATGAATCCCCCCAGCTGGTTCAGGACAGCAGCATGTTGAGCTCTGAAATAGTGAAAAGTAGCACGCGATGTTTTTTTGGAGTCAAGTCGGCTGCTTATGATTTCAGACTTTCTAATTCTCCCAGAGACAATTCAGCCTTCTGTGTCAGAGGAAATGACTGTGCCAGCCGATTTCCAGCGAGGCAGCCTTGAGTGACCATCTCTGTTCAAACAGACTGTTTATGAGAGAAACTGAGTAGCACGAAATGCTCATTGAGAGGAGTCCACCAACCAAGAGGTGGCAGCAGCTCAATGAGAACAAATCGGGGAGCGACAGCTCAGCAGCTTTGTCTCCCAAGGATGCCCTGATTCAATCTTACTGGGAATGCTATTAAAATGTTACATATTTGCATTCCTTTCCAAATTATCAGACTAATTTTTTATTGTTATGTTTTCTGTTTGGTAAAGGAGGATACAGTAAAATGTCAGCCAATATTTATTAGTAGATGTAAATATTGTGTTTGTGTCTGACATTTTTATTACCCCAAATATGTTTTTATGTTGTTTAATAAACTTGGAGATGCAACAGAATAATATCATAAGATATGTAAATTGTGCAGTAAGAAGGGAGGACAGAGAATATTGCTGAGCATTCAAGATGAAAATATGGGACTGCAGAGGTAGGAAGATCAGTGGTAGAGTCCCAGCCATGCACGTACGAGGCCCTAGATTTGGTTACAGAAGAGACATACAAACAAAAAGGAAAAAAAAATCTCAGCAGAAAAAATTGAATGTGAGTTTCTGATTTCACACTAATATTGATTTACATTATTTATCACCCATGTTCCATTCATACAAATGAAAATTTGACCTCCATTTTGACAACAGCTACTCTAATACAGACTAGCCACATACTCGGTAAGCTGTGACTGGAGATGCACTGTACAAGCTACTGTTATTTACTGCAAATTAACTAAAGTCACACAGTTCTTTCATATCATAAAGAAAATTGAAACTCACATCTGCTTCCCCTAGAAAGTCACATGACATTTGCGGTGATTTGGGGAGAGTCACAAATCCTTCCCCTTTCCTGGCCACCTCTTGGATTTGTGTTCCACCAAACTCTTAGCTTCATTTGACTCTCCTATCATGTTGTGGCTCTGCTATCTCCAGTTGACTCAAATGTGGAATACGTATGTATGTGTACTCAGAGGATAGCAACTTTGTATTCCAAAATTCCACCTTTATTTTTCCAGTTGCTCAAACTAAAACATTCAAAGTTATTGTAACTCTCTTACACCCCAAATTTGGTCCTTCAGCAAATACTCTCACTTGTACCCATCCAAGTTTTTCCAAACTTTGTCCATTTTCGAACGCACACCCTGCCCCCTAGTTCAAGCCTTCCAACTGTTCTTATCCATACTTTGACACTTTTCAACCTATTCTAAGCCAGCAGCCAGCACAATCTTGTCTAAATATGACCCCGTGCTTTTCTATTAAAAACTTTGCAATTGCTTCTGGTCCCCCAAGTCCAGAGAGCAGAAGCCTTGTGACCCAGCTCAGCCCCTTCTGTCTCTGGTGACTTCCTTGTACTCTGCCCTTCGTTTGCTCAGTTGCAGCTTCACTGGAGTCCATGTGGTCCCTGGAATACAGCAAGCAAAAGCTTATCTCAAGGCTTTGATTCTATGGGCCTTCTGCCGGCAGTGCTGCTCCTCCTCAGTTAACATGGATGGGTGGTCCTCTTATTTCAGTTGAAGTATTTTTTGGGTATTAGCTTTTGTTTTGTGTGTGTGTCGAGATGAAGCCCTTCTGCAAGTATAACTTAGACCCTCAACAAATGGTTGAGGACATTTCCGGTGTCCAATATTTCAGTTTTTTTATTCCTAACTCCCTGACTCCCAGTCACATTCTAACTTTCTTTCATGTTTTTAGTATTAATATATCATTAATTTAGCTTCTTTGTCATTGACTTAGCTTCTTTCAAATCATGTTCTAAAATCTGAACTTTCTCTGATAAGGCAGATTGTCAGGGGATTTTTGACATAACAAGGGACTATTCAAATTAGGGAAAGAAACTGAATTTAAACTAGGAGTTAGTTGTGATTTTTAAGAAAATTCTATCACTCTTTTTCTCTGATCCAGTGCTATGCAACAAACTTCATTTGTAAATAATGAGTCCTACTCAGAATAGATATGTTTAGATATGGGACAATTTTCCCTTTGTACTGGTCCTGCATTATTTGATTCTGGAGCAATCTTCCTGACTGACTACAGTTTTCCTCCTTTGTCAGATGGTTTCTGGAAACAACTATTCCTGGCCCAGTACTCTTTAATGCCCATCAATCCCCTCTGGCTCTCTGACCCTGAGCTACCATATTTTGCACAACCTCTTTTTTTTTTAAATTTAGTCATGAGTTTATTGTATATGTAGCAAAATGAACCTTACCTCTTCATTACCAGATGTTCAAAGGTTCTTGTTAATTGTGTTATGTCTTTGTGTTAGGAGCCCCAGCTCTTAAAACAGTATGTTTGAAGTAATAGACATTAAATTATATACACTAACAAGTCATTAGAGTGCTCATTTCTTTTGAGAGAGGTTTGTGATTTTATTTAACCTTAGATTTTGTTTAATATTTGAAGTAAGTTCCAAATACATCCTACTTGTTTAGAAAATATATTTTAATTCTGAAGAAATAAATTAGAGAAAAAATTTAAGAATACATACAGAAGGAAACATATGAAGGAGAAAAAGTATAAAACTTATGTCAAAATTTAAATTACATATTAGAAACAATTTAAAATGTATCATTAATTACAGATATTAACTATTAATTCAGCAAGGTAAAAGACAGCTCTCAGATTTCTGTCCCAGGCAGAAATAACATGGCAGAAAAACATTGTAGAGCAAAAATTCTTTGTTCATAGTGACTGAAAAGCAGAGGCAAAAAACAGAGACTATGAGAAAATGGGCCAAGAACCGTATAGAGTACTCCAAATCATACCTCACTGACTCCCCCAGACACACCAGCATATGATACCTGCATACACCAAAGCCTTTCAAGTTGACACAATCAATATAATGTCACATCCAATCCCCTGTTGACTGAAACCCAAACCCATCTCCTTAAATCCTCCTCACTTCTCAGATAAACACAAAGTCAGAATTCACCTAGCATGAGGTAACTGTCTTATCTATAACAAAACACAATAATTGTTTTTCCCCAATATCTCAAAAGTTTTCTCAATGTTTCAAGTCTCTGCTGATTCTCGAGACAAATTCTGCTTAAAACTGTAAAAACAAAAGAAAGAAAGTAGAAAAAGTTATTTAATTCCAAGTACAACAGCATGGAATAACCATTCCTGTTTCAAAAAAGAAGACTATGGGGTGAGAACAGAATTAACCAAAGCAACACCCCAACTAAGAAGGCAGAGGTCCATCCTTGTAGCTCAGTATGTGGGCATCCGGAGCACTTGCTAGTAAATTGTAAGGGCTGAAAGATTTGACTCCTCACCTCTGAGGCCCTCCAGGCTGCAGCCCACATGGCCTCTTCCTTGGTCTGGATCCACTCATGTCCCGCAGCTTCCTTCAGATGATGCGCCACCTTCCTCAACTGCTAAGTCTCTATGACACTTTTGGGTTCATTTCCACAGGTTCACATCCTGCCTCTTCAGGGATTCCTTGCCTAGCTACCCAGACCTTTTCAAATCTGAGGCCTCCCTAGCCCCAAAAGTCTTACATGCTTTTTCTCAAGGGAGGATGCCACGGTCTACAGGGAGTGGGAGTAGTAGATAGGGTTTTTGGACCATGGCTGCAGCAGCCTGTGTGTGCCTGAACATCCGAGACAGTGAAATGACAGCAAGGGACCACTTCTATCAGGGATCATTCTTGAGCAGTGCGCTCAGAGAGCACTTTTTCTACTAAAAGTTTGATGCTTTTAGACCCCTAAACTTGAAATGGTGAGGTCTTATCAGTTTCTTCAGTTTCTGAGATACTCTCAAAGCATCAATCATTTTCTTTCTCTCTCTTTCTCTTTTTCTTTCTTTCCTTATTATATAAAGTACTTGATTTCTTTTTTAATGGCACCAATCCCTTCAACAGCCATACCTCCTTTGGCACCAAATTTACACAGAGCTACTTCTGAACCAAAATTTAAGGCTTTCGTATTTCTCTGCTCATCTTTTTGCTGACAGTTCCCATAAGTACCAAAAGTACTCCTGCCACAGCCTGCATATTGTCCTCCTTTGAAAGTCTTTTGCCAAATCAATTAGTCCTTTGTTCATTCCATCCTTCATTGTAATGTCTTGCGAAGCTCAGGGATATAAATAGGCAAAGATAGAAACTCTTTTCTTTGCCAGAGTGTAATGTACATGCCTTGGGGTTGAGTTGTTAGTGGAGCCCTAGTTCACAATGGAAACAGTCTGGCTTTTGTTTGCACTGGTGTCAACATTTCGATCTGAATTCCAACCAGAAGCACTAATCAGCCTACTTTCTAGGGCTCTTTAAACTTTTTCAAACGTGCTCTGCAAGTCAGTCCCAAAGGTTTTCAAATCATAGTGTCAGATATAGCTACTTTATTACTCTTCTTCTCAGATAGTGATTTTTTTCTCTCTTTCTTTTCCCATGGCTGGGACACATCACCCTATGCCCGTGAAAGACACAGAGTTTCGATTTGGCTCGCTGTCTGAAGGGATTCTGTGCATGTTCAGCATGTTCCAAGGCGCATGCTTCGCAGTCACGGGAAAAGTGGAGCAAAGATGCTTAGTACGTAGGAAGCAGAGCAACAGAACAAAGCTCAGAAGAAAACGGGCCAGCGGCTTACCCAGTTACGTCCAGAATGTACTCCCCACCATCAAGAGAATGCCAAAGCCGATCATGTTGATGTAACTACGCTCGATAGTTCCCCCATAGTTTACACAAAAACTTTCAAGAGCTGAAAAAGTGAAAAAATGTAGTGAATGTTACCCCAGAGAATCCAGGAGGGGCTATATTGATATAATGATAAAACTGAATTCAGTGAGAAGTTACAAGGCTGCAGTATGTTTATCCAAAACTTCTGAAGGGGGATGCACTTCAATACTTGTAATTTTTCCAGTTTAAAAGGTATGTGTGCTTTATATTACAAAATATTTCCAAATAGAGTAAGAATTGTCCATAATTAATCATGAGAATTTGCACACACTGGGAATAAATAATGATTATGAAGGAATTATGGCTCATTTAAATGATCTGACTATTAGGCTCCAAGTGTCAATCAGATCCTGTTTGAGAATCTTGGAAAAGATGGTGCATATTTTGATGATGAAATTAACATACTCATTAATTTTGAGTTATGATGATAACAAAAGGATTGTCAAATATATTGTAGCACAAGACTGATGACCACTGTAGGATTCTTCCCGTATCATCTTCTTCTCAGAAGTTTATTCCATGGCTTCTTTATTGACCAAACGCTCACAATTTCTTTCTCTGCTCAGTGATAAAAACACAATGTTCAAGACCAGTGATTAAATGAACACATTTTCAGGTATTTATGTATAAATATTTTGATTGGTGTTATAATGTTATTACTTATCACCAGGATCTGTATAAATATTTGTATGTAACACCATGTAAAAACATCATCCTTATTACCTGAAATACATATGAAATGAATTTTATTAATGTTCAACATTTTCTCAAAGAAGTACATTTTAACTTTGTACCTTTTAGATGATACAATTTTAGCATAAGTGATAACATTTGATATTATCTTGATGATATTAAATTATTTAATATCTTCATCAGAAAATTTATTTTCAAATATTAATAATCCTATCTAGAATTTATTATTATTGGTTGATCAGTATCATTCCAAGTTTTAACAGCTAAATAAATGTAATTCTAAAGATAAAATTAGTTTGTAAAGTCTCAGTTCTAATGTTTCTATAAACTGTTGAAATAATGCCACATCTTTTTATTTAAGAAGGATTTATACTTGTTCTTCACAAGATATATAATTTCTTGTTGATACTACTGTGCAGTTGGGATCA
>PVIR01019833.1:0-31422 GCA_004026965.1 Petromus typicus
ATTCTGAAATGGCAGCCATTCTATGTGGAGTGAGATGAAATCTCAATGTTGTTTTCATCTGCAACTCTCGAATGACTAATGATGTTGAGCATTTCTTCATATGCTTCTTAGCTGCTCTTACTTCTTCCTCTGAAAAATATCTGTTCATTTCAGATGCCCATTTTTGAATTGGGTCATTAAATTTGGGTGGGCTGATTTTTGTGAGCTCTTTATATATTCTAGATAGTAGCCCTTTGTCTGAGGAACAGCTGGTAAAGATTTTTTCCCACATTGCTGGCTGCCTATTTGCACTGTTGGTGGTTTCCTTTGCTGTGCAGAAGCTTTTTAAAAGAATGAGGTCCCATTTGTTGATTTGCTCAGCCAATTCCTGTGCTATAGAAGTTTTGTTCATGAAGTCTTTCCCTAAGCCAGTGTCTTCAGGAGTTTTACCTAACCTGTTCTGCAGTAGGTTTAGAGTGTCTGTTTTAATATTTAGATCTCTTATCCACTTTGATTTTAGCTTGGTACACGGTGAAAGAGTTAGATTTAGTGGTAATTGTACTTTCAACTCTTCAAAGATCTGCCTACTGTTTTCCACAGTAGGAAATATTACCTGTATCAACGTGTAAGCATTTCAACTTGTCCACATTTTCACCATCACTTGTTATTCAGTTCCTTTTAAATAATAGCCATGATTGTTAAATGTTATAATATTATGATTTTGATTTGCATTTTCCCCATGACTAATGATATTAAGAATACTTTCTTATGCTTATTGACCATTTATATCCTTTCTTTGAATTCTCTAAGTCTTTTGCCTAATTTTAAAGGTTGTTTTGTTATTGTTGTTAAGTTGTTGAGGTTCTTTATGTATTTTGAATATTAACCCCTTGTCAGATATATGATTTACAGATATTTTCTCTCATTATATTCTGTCTCTTCATTCTCTTGATAGACTCTTTTGATGTACAAAACTTTTAAGTTAAGTTTTATTTTTTTACCTGTGATTTTCAGATCACACCCAAGAAATCTTTGCCAAATCAAATGTCATAAAACTTTTCACCTATGTTTTCTCCCTAGAGTTTAATAGTTTTAGCTCTAGTGTTTAAGTCCTTAATCTGAGTGGGGGGATCTAAATTTAAATTCTGTATGTGGATATCCATTCTTCCTTGTACTAGTTGTTGAAAAGATGTCCTTTCTTTATTGGATAGTCTTGGCACTAAATCAGTCAAACACATATGTGACGTGACCATCGGATTCTTGAGTCTTCAGATTCTTATCATCATGACTCAGAGCTGTAACACTGAGCTGTAACCCTCAGCTGTGCCTCAGAGCTGTGGCACTAAGCTATAACACTTAGAAATCTCACTGAGCTCCTCTGTTCTGCCCCAGTAAGAGTATTTGACAGTCTTTGGTTAGTTATCTTTACATCTATGAGGCTTAATTAATTGGAGTTTCCTTGGGAATTTAGCAAGCAGAGTTTACACAAAGCAGAGCAGTGAGCAGAACACAGGACAGAGTGAAGACTTCTGGCAGGACACAGTGAAGACTCTCTGAGTCCGCCACACATCTTTTGTGACAGACTACAGAAGATATCATGGCCACTCAGGTACATTCTACAAAGTGTATAGTTACCTAGTTGGCCCTTTGTTGCTTTATAATGCAGTTAACTCATAGATGTCCAGTTTAATTATTTTTGTTAGAAATATCCATCTGCCTAGAAGTTCCCTTTCAGACAAGATTGGGTACATTCAGGGTGGTATGGTGATAGACTGGAAATTCCCTTTTAAAACCAGAAACTTCAGAACTTTAACATGGAAGCTAAACTTTTTTTTTCCCCTTTGCTGCACTAAAAGTATTAAATGAAAATACATCTTGTTTACTTCTACCCCCAAATTACTTCCTAGAGGAGTTAGGGAAGAGCTGATTCTGGAGCAAAAATTCTGCCAGGAGAAATA
Organism: Petromus typicus; assembly: GCA_004026965.1. Taxonomy (NCBI): domain Eukaryota; kingdom Metazoa; phylum Chordata; class Mammalia; order Rodentia; family Petromuridae; genus Petromus; species Petromus typicus. Next base: position 1,938 of record PVIR01019833.1, read on the forward strand.
AGAAAAGAGGCAGAGAGGTAGAAGGGAGACACTGTGCCTGGCCAGGTGAGAAGCTACCCATAGAAAGGCACATGGGATGATGAACTATTATTACAAAGAAGTTAAAGCTGGCTCTCTGAGTCTAGGAGTTGAATCCAGGAATGTTGGCAAGAATAAAGTAGCTAGACCAGGAGTTTAGCTCAGTGTTCTGGTGCCTGCCTCACACGCACGAAGTTGTGAGTTAAGTTGCCAGTGGAAGAAAATGAATAAAGTGGCCCCACTTGCTCACATTGGTGGAAATGGCATGAGACACCTAAGAAATACATGCGTTTGGCCCTTCTTTCACCAAGTCCTGCTGGGTGGGAGTGCCAAAAGGAAGTAGCTGGAGACTGTCCTAGCTGAGACAAGTATTATTAACAACATCCTTACCACCCTTCATTTACATTGCTATTGCTCATCCCCAGTGCCATTTTAAGAAGAAAAAAAAATCTAAAAATACTTTATTTCTGGCACAATTTCTACTCTCCTCCCACCTCCTTGCTTTTTAAAAAATTCCTTCAAGTAGCAATCATCTATGCCTGCAAGTTGGAGCTTTTTGCTGGAGCAGAGGAAGAGTTAGATAACAGGACCAGCCATGTCCCTAGCTCTTGCATGGCTGAGGATGAAGTGTTGATTGTCACTTAGGGCATGTGACAAGGAGGGGCAACAAGTTGGACAGAGGTCCCAAGGCCTTTAGTTTCAATTTCAGGGGCCAGTGATGAAATTCTTGATCACCCATGACATTTAGGTCTGGGGTAGTTAGAAAAGATAAGACAGCTATCATCTGGGCAGCACATGATGGATGGCAAGAAGAGGTGCCAGAACTGGAAGTTCAAAAGCTGGCTTAGGGAAATTGAGAATTAACTGACACCACTCATTTACAGCAAGAAGGCACTGGATTGGTAAGTAACCCCCGAAGCCAGGAGTGTCGGTGCTCTTCCTGGGGAAAGAGTGCAGCAGTTGTGTACCACAATCTGTGAATAGTAAGCTGTTGACTATGTGATTCTGTAAACTTTGGAGGAGGTTGCCTGGGAAATGTGCTGGAAGTCCTCAGCCTTTGGATAAGAAAGCCATAATAATGGATTAAATAGTGGATTAAATCAACCAGATAAAGTACAAGAGAGAGGGGGAAGGAGAGAACTGTAAAACTGCATGAATATTTTGGCCCTGGGAAGCAAGCTTAGACACCAACACATGAGAATGAAAAAGACCTGAGAGGAAGTAAAAGAATGGAAGACTGTGGGATCATTAAATCAAAAAGGAGGGATAATTTCCAGAAGTCTATGATCAACCAGCTCAGATGTCACTGAGGGGCCAAGAGGGATGAGGACTGCAGCTTTTTGGTTGAATTTGGCAGGCAGGGGGTGACTGGTCACTTTTGTGGGATAAGAAAGTCATATAGCAGAGCTCCCCACATTTCCCCAGGAGTATTACTTTTAGGAAGATACATATTAGAGGGAAGACTTTTTAAATAGGAAAAGCAAGAATGCTTATAAGTCACGATGAAGAAACCAGAAAGATGTAGAGGTTGAAAGTTCAGTAGAACATGAATTATTTGCTCAGCCAGCCCCTGGAAAATACACTGGAGAGGGCCTAAGTTTATGTAAAAAATCGGCTGACAAGTAAAGAGACCAAGAAAAGACGGGGAGTCCCATATGTTTTCTCATTCAGAGTCACCCAAGGGTTCCATGGGGCTACACTATTCTCCTTTGAACGGGAGAAAGTGGCAGCTCAGACAGGTTAGTTTCTCTAGAACAAACCAAATGGAGAGCTTGTGCAGGCTCCTCCTGCTGTGTCATGTCCCACCTATGTCCCCCACTCCACAGGCTGCTGTCTGCAATGACCTGTCCTTTTTCATTCCCATTCTGTTCTTGACTAGACTGTGCTCTCAAGATCACTGCTATGGTTATTCTCCATTTTGGATCACTCTCTCCAAACCTTCAGATCTTCCAAACTCTGCTATACTTCAGTCTGATCTAGATTTATCTACTTTCTCTTCCCTAAACTCAAATGATTCATATTATTAAGCTTCTTTTCTATAAATTCACTCAACTGAATTCAGTGAACCTTTTGGGGGGGTTGAGATTCTGTCACCTTTTTCTAATGTGCCATTTTTACAGACTGTACCTTGACTTTAATTAACCCAGAACAAGCTTCTGATACAAGGACCAGAAGCCCTTCAATATGCCTCCAAATGAGACTGTGATGTTCTTTTTTATGGTAGTTGTTGTCTTTTACCATTTTTTAATTCATTAAGTTTATTGGTACATTTTTGGTTACATCATGATCACATCCATCACTAGGAATTTGTGTCTGTACGTGATATATCTTGATCCTTGCCTTTTGCTATTCTCCTTCCCTTCCTTCATCCTCTCCACCCCTCCCTATTTACAAAAGCTTTGTTTTCATTTTTTCTTTCTTTTTCATATTTAATTTCCTTTCTTTCCTTCCCTCTGTCCCCCTCCCTACTTCTTCTTCCCTTTGAACATTTTATTTTGTTATGCCCAGACCACGAGGTCCCCAAAGAACACCAGGAGCCTTCTCCGATGCAAGCACATGAGGGTTTGTTCAAGCTCGAGCAGGGACTGCCAGCACCAAGATGCCGAGAGCCAAGAGCCCCGGGAGGGGGAGGCTTTTATAGTGGATGTAAGGGAGGGACAAGGGTTGTACGGCGTGGGGTTGTCAGATAGGCTGAATTTTTGAAAAAAGTACTAGGCCCACTGGCATTGGCTAGCTTGGGCACTCACTGTTTTAAGAGGAAATAACCTTATTAGGACACGGAAGCTTAACTGCCTGTGGTTTCAACTAAAATCTTTATGTTTAGCCTTGTTAGGTAATAGAAGCCTCGCTGTTCTTCAGATTGGTCCTTGTCAGTGGAATGAAGCTAGAGTGAGGGTTACTCATGTCTTCTGTAATCTCCTGGGAGGGGACTTTAGCTCAGGGCTAGGCCTTTTTCAAAATGGAGGTAAGTTAGTCAGGCTGGGCTCTACACTTTCTATTTTACAGTATCTTTTTATATTGTGGTCCTCATTTATACTTCCTTCAGTTTCTCTCACTAGAGAAAAATTCATTACTTACACATTGTGTGTCTTATTTATTTCACTTAAGTGTATGGCCTCAATCAATGTGCATCCATTTAGCTATAAACGTCTCTATGCTATCTTTCTTTATGGCTGAGTAGTACTCCATTTCATAAAAAAACTCCACATCTTCTGTACCTAATCACCAGTCTGGGGGTATTTGGGCTGTTTCTAAGACTTACCTATGACAAATTGTGCTGCTATAAACATGGGTGTGGATATATTGTTGTGGAATGATGATTTTAATTCTTTTATGTGTATACTGACAGGGTTATAGCAGGGTCAAATGAGATCTGTAATCTGAGTTTTTTGAAGTATCTCCACCCTGATCTCTATAGTGGTTGCACCAGGATACACTCTCACCAACAGTGGAGAAGGATTCCTTTCTCTTTGAAGCCCCACCAGCATTTGTTGTTGGTTGATTTCATGATAGTAGCTATTCTTTATGGAGTGAGATAAAACATCACTGTTATTTTTATCTGCATCTCTCCAATGACCCAGTGATGTTGAACATTTTTTCATGTTTCTTTGCTGCCTTTACTTCATCTGAAAAATGTCTGTTTATTTCATATGCCCAATTTTGAACTGGGTCTGATTTGAAACGGGGGTCTGATTTTTTAAAGTTCTTTCTATATTCTAGATAGTAGTCCTTTGTCTGAGAAACAGCTTGTAAACTTTTTCCCCACATTGTGGGTTGTTGCTTCAGTTTCTTTCTCGTTTCTCTTGCTTTGCAAGCTGTTTAATGAGACCTCAGTTGTTGATCCTTCATGCTAGTTCCCATGGGACTGGGCTTTGTTCATAAAGCTGCTGGAGACTGGGATGCTTTGTTGCTTATACTTTCATGTTGAAGAGGAAAACTGTCTAGTTCTCAGTTTTATTTTCTTCCTTGAAGGAGAGATGAGATTGGAATAGACATGAATGGCTGAAGAAGAGTTAAGTCCCTTCATAATTTAGGGATATCATTTTAGTAGCTTAATTGTAGTAGACTCTCTGAATCTTTAGATTCCTCATTAATGGATTCAACCAACTGTGAATCAAAAATGTGAAAAAAAAAATCTGGCACCAGGACTTTTTCGTGCCTTTATTGACATTGTATCATGTACTATAAGTAATCTGGAGATGATTTTAAAGGGCACAGGGTGCTATTTGTATGCTATATGTAAGTCTGATGTCATTTAATACAGAGGACCTGAACATTGTCAAATTTTTGTATCTGCAGAAGGTCCTGAAACCAATGTCTGTGCAACGGAGACAACTTTACATGAAAGTTAAAAGCTACATTAATATATAAGATGTAGTCTTGACAATACAAATAAGAGTGCATTTAATACCATATTACCTACTTATACATTTTACCTTTCAATAGTATTTTTTCTAGTGCTATAACTAAAACTTAATGTGATTAAAAATAAGTCAAGGGGCTGGGATTTAGCTTAGTGGTTCCAGCACCTGCCTTGCAAGTGCAAGGGCCTGGGTTTGATCCCCGGTAACCACATACAACAATGCCTGGCATGGAGACTCACACCTACCAGCAATCAGTACCACATACCACAATGCTGGGTGTGGTGTCTCATGCCTGTAATCCCAGCACTCAGGAGGCAGAGGCATGAAGATTGCTATGAACTCAAGACTGAGCTCAGGGCCAGCCAGAACTACAAAAGTGAGACCCTGTCTCAAAAAAAAAAAACTTAGAGTCCAAAAAACTCAAAACAAAACAAAACAAAATAAAGTGTTTTTCAATAGTTACCAACATTTTAATGTATATTCTAATCACATAATTAACTGGTAATATATTCTTTGTGTGGAACAACATTTACTTGAGCTAAGTTTTTCATTATCTTTATTATAGACATTTTAACAAGAAAGGAATTGTTTTTAAACAAAAACAAAAAATTGTTTTTAAAGCTTGGCAAGGATGTAGGCTCCTTGCTTATGTAAGCTGGCTTATCTCCCACCTCCTGTGGCTAGTGCAGAAAATGGAAGGGAGAAAATGCCTCCTGCCCACGACTCCACATGGAAAGGAAGAAGAGTCCTTCATATTTACAAACCAGTGAAGAAATGAACAACTACCTATGCTCTCAGCCCCTAAGCTGTGCCATCCTACCCTTGTGCCTCTGAGACTTGCTTATCTTCAGCCTTCCAGCTGCCCTTTAAGAAGAGTTAGTCCTTATCCTGACCAACAAGAGCTTGAGTAGAGCCCCAAATGAGACCTAGGTCATGGCTACTTTTTGATATTTCTGACTTTGTGTTATGGTTTGAATAGCTTTTGTCACCAACAGAGTTCATGTTGAAGCCGGGTCTCCAAAATGGCAGTTTTGGGAGGTGGGGCCTCATGGGAAGGTTAGTAGAGTGAAGGTGGAGCCCTTGTGGATGGACTAATACTTCTCTTCCTCATGTTGGACTGAGTTAGTTACGGTGAGAGTAGATTGTCATAAATCAAATTCCTTTCTTCTGGATGTCCCCACATACCTGTTTGCTTTCCCTCATGAGTTGGAACAGCCTGAAGTCCTCACCAGAGGCAGATGCCTGAACTTGCACTTCTCAGCCTCCAGAATTATAAACACAAATCATTCTCCATTTTCCTTAAATTATCTAGTCTTAGATATTCTGTTAGAATGACAGACAATAGGCTAAGGCAACTTTGATATATCCCGTGGAAGAAAGAAACTAATAGTATAATTCTTAAGTATATACAAGATTTTGTAGTTCTCAGAAAACCACAAGGAATATCTGACAAGTAATTGCTTTGTTCTCTTTTTTCTAGAAGAGGGTGTCCTATTACTAACAGGGACCTTGGCCTGAGCATGTGTGTGTCCGTGTGTATGTGTGTGTGTGTGTGTGTGTGTGTGTGTGTGTGAGAGAGAGAGAGAGACCATTGCTTTTGAATTTACACTTTATTGTTTCTTCTTCATATATTATGAAATTCCTGATGGACTATCATAAATTGTATTTACATTTTTCATTTATTAAATAAAAGAAGGTTGGAAGTGCAAAGGCTCTGAAGAATCACTAAGATGTGTGGGCTTTCTTGTTCAACCTTCTTGACTCCATAACTTCCACTGTGAAAAAATGGAAGAACATTCTAATAATTATAGAAATAATCAAAGTGAATGGTATGGAATGGAAAGATAATGGGTGGAAAGATTCAGTAGCAAAGGGTTTATTTGTCAGACAAATTCATACAGCATTTTCCTGGTGGTTTGCTCAGGACTACAGAATCTTATGTGTATCTAATGAGTAGACTGTTAATTTCTCACTTTCAAAGGATATTTTAGTGTCAGAATGGTAGTTGGGTCACACATAATGACAGCCCTGGAATATCATAGTATTGGATTTTGAACTTTGTTTCATGGACAATGGAAACCCCAAAACTTCAGGAGACAAGACATGTAGTTGCATTCATGATTTATGTGAGTGACTTTGGTGCTAGAGGACAAACTGAGAAAGATTTCAGGAGACAGTGTACATGGTAGAGATGGAAGTCTAAGGTAAGGTAGTTTTGGTATAAGTGCACCACAATGGAAAAGTTATGTTGGAGAAAATGTGAATTTGGTCAAAAGAAAAGAAAAATATTGTGGGAGAAAAGATGACCTAGAATGATGAGCTTGAGATGAAAAACATCCCATAAATAGAAAATGGATTCATTGAGGAGAGAAACTTACCAGGCTTTGTGTTAAATTGGTTGAGTTCTAAGTGTTTTTGAGGCATCCAAATGCAATTGTCCAGAGAATTATAATTCTGGAGTTGGAACTCCGGAAAGGGGTGGAATTGAAGTTATTAAGTTGAAAGCTATCAGCACAGTTAAGTTTGTTGAAATTACAGAAGGGAGCAAGGTTGCTTAGTGAGTGAGAGGATAACACAGAAGAAGAGACAGCTTGAGACAGAACCTCAAATTTTAGGAGTTGCCAGGAAACAGGCTGAGAAAGAGCTACCTGTGATAGAAGGATTATATTGTAGAAGCTAAGAAGGCTATTTCTCGAGAAGAAGCAGTTGTTTAGAAAAGAATTTCAAAGAAAACATTTGATTTTTTTTTGTTTGTACACAAAGAAGTCACCAGTGGCCTGAGGACATCCTCATAAGTGAAATAAATAGGTCAGAGATGTGTAAATATCTTTTCTCTGGTATGAGAAAATGAAGATGTAAATGAGTTCTAGAATGTATGTTATATATTGTGAAATAGAAAATACTCAAAGCAAAATGGGGTGAAGGGGAAAAATAATGAGATTATGACAAAAAAAGAAAGGAAACAAAATTTATATATATAGGGGTTGGGGTGGTAAGGTGGGTAGGATCACGGGAAAAAATGAGAATTGAATTGTGTCATATACTGGTACAAATTCTCATTGTTGAGTGCAATCATGATGTGTATATGTAATGTACCAATAAAGATTTCAATTAAAAAAATATTTCCAAGGATTGAGAGACAACAACAAGAGCCTGCCTAGTGGGTGTGGCTAAGATGAGAGAGAAGAAATAAATAAACCAAAAATGGAGCTTACAAACTGTCCTTGGGAAAGGTTCTGTAGTGAAGAAAGGAAGAGAACTGTAGCTGGAAAGGAAAATATTTCCTTTTGTATGATTCATCAGTTTGCAAAGAACTTTTATATCCACTGATTCATTTGATTCCCAAGATAACCCAGGAGGTAGGAAGGGCAAGTAATGAAACAAGAAAAAACTTCACAGTAAGAAGAAATTGAAAGCCTGTCTCATGGTCACTTGTAGCAAATTAAGTAGAAGAACTGGATATAAAATTTAAGCCATTTGGCTGAGTCCAGTGGCTTTTGTACAGAACCCAAATGAAATATTTCTGAAGTGTTTACTGTATTTGGATATTGAACTTCTTCTTAAAGAGATTTTTACTATGTCCAAGAGACAGTGGGGAGCTACTGGAAAGTTTTGTGCTGGGAATACAATGTTTAAACCAATGCTTGATAGAAATAAGCCTGGCTAAAATGTGTTAGTAGAACAGAATCTTCATGGGGCAGACAATTAGGATGTGGCTTCAAACCAGGACACAGCTTTAAATAAATATCCAATCACAGGCTGAGAAAGTTATTTTTCTTCCCGTTCTCCATTTGTGTTCGGCAGAAGGCCTCAGTTTGCCACTGTATATTTAATACCTTTCAACATTTCCTTTAAGTTATCTTCTGTTTGTGATAAGTGGTATTGATGTGTAATTATGTTATTATAGACAGTGAACTATTAAGTACATCTAAGCATGAAATCAAATTAAGAGAAGTATTACAAATTCTAAGGCAGATGGTATACATATATGGAAGAAAAAAATCTATGAATTTATAATAACTAAAGTATGGGAATTCTGTACTTGAGAAAGAGATTGAGGATTTAGATCAGGGTGAGCTGATGGCAATGGGGATAGAGAAGAAATGAAGTCTTGACAGATGTCTAAGAAGGGTAAAGGTGGGGAGGTTGTTAACATCCTGTTTTATGCATATTTCATAGGATCTTTTTGGCCACAGTGACGGGAAACTTAAATCCAAAGGGCTAATGCAGTAAAAGGAGTTTATTATCATATTCCAGTAGCCACGAGGCAGGACAGCTCCAGGACTGGTTGCCGGTGGTTTACTGATACCACTAAGCACTCAGGTTGACCGTCTCTCAGCTTCAGCCAGCAGGCTGGATCTTCACGGTGCCTTGATAGCTAAGGTGTTCCCAGGATTTGTGACATGATGATGTTTTCAGTGTCTTCTTCCTGACCTGCAGAGTGAAGGGTGAGCCTTTCTCTGAAGGTACTTCCATCGTAAGATTTCTCTTTAGAAGTCACTGGCCAAAAAACATGCCATATATATTCATGCATAAAGCAATTAATATAAAGAAAAATCAAATTACCATAACTACCCACGTGTCACTGGGGCTTATTCTTTCCCAGAGGATGGAATGCTCCAGTGGAGAGAGGCTCTGTTAAAACACGGTGGACGGGTTGTCAACCAGGTCTCATATTAGACTCTGGAGAGCCGCAAGCTTTCTCCAGGTGTCAGGGGTTTGGAAATTCCTCGAAGTCATCCTTGCAGATGCATAAGAAGTTCTTGAAGCTTGAGGTTTGTTATTTCTTAACACTTTACTTAGCTCTTCTCTCCATGTGTCGGGATAAGGCAGAACGAAACACGTCCACTGCGAAGTCAGCTTCCGGTTTAGTGACACACATTGGGGGCGCAATGCGGAAGGTCTGAGGGGACAGAGGAAAACAGAGCAACCCAGTGCTGGAGAATCAAATATGGCCTTGAGAAAATAAACTATGTTTTTTGGGTTTTTTTTTTTTTTTTTTGAGACAGAGTCTTACTTTGCTCAGGCTGGGACTGAGCTCACTATGTAGCCCAGGCAAGCCTTGAACTGACAGCAATCCTCCTGCCTCCTCATCCCGAATGCTGGGATTGTAATCAATGAGTCTCCATGCCCGGCATTGCTGTATGTGGTTACTGGGATAGAACTTGGGACCTTGCACTTGCAAGGCAGGCACCAGAACCACTGAGCCAAATCCCCGGCCCGGCCTATCCTTTTCTGCTCCCTCCAGGCACCTCCTTCTCCTGTCCACTCAGTGTGACTGTTGCAAAGGCTTCTGCCCTCACTGTGCTTCTCAGCCAATCACCAGGCTTCCCTTTCAATGCTTGAGTTTGAATCTTGATTCTGCTGCATAACTTGGGCAGTTTACTTAACCTCTCTGTGCCTATTTATTTTGTAAAATAAGGTCAATGGCAGTACTTATTTCCTTGTTTCCAAGGCTTGTGAGGGCGTTAAATGCGTCCGTACATACGTGTCCTCAACGTGTTGAGAACAGTGCTTGACAAGGAGAACTGGCTCCCACTGCCTCGAGCCCTATCATCCAACCGTCCCAGCCCGTGTGTAGTCACTTGCACTCTGCCATGCTTCTGCACCCCCCACCCACGTACGGACCAGGCCTGCCCCTGCTTGGCTCCCGAGGTCGGGAGCTATCAGGGCGGTAGGCTGCAGGCTCCACGCTTCCATGTGTGCTTCAAGTCTGTGTCATTGGTTAAGACTCTACCAGCAGCAGAGAAAGGCCTAGACATCCGCCCCCTCTCCTGCTCCAACACCTCTTTTTATACTTATAAGTGAGCTCCCTACATTATGTTGTAACTTCCCTGTTGTTGTTTTTCCTCTTCCTTCTTCTCTATGGAGCGACTAGATTTCATTTGTCATTGTAGTTTCCGTTCTTAGTGTGTCATGTGCTGCTTGGCGCTTGTAATTAGTGTTCGCTAAGCAACAGAAATCGCTAGGCAAATGAGAAGTTAGTTTCGTGTCTTCAGGGTTTATATGTCTTAGCTTTCAATAATGATGTGATTTTCTTGTTCAGAAAATATCTATAGAGTTTACCTAGAGAGAGCTCTTGCCTGATTGCTTCAGTTTTCTCCGAGAATCATTTAGAACCATTTAAGAGAAGGGAAATCACCTTCCCTCCTCAGCCTTTGCCCCGGAGCCTGCCCGCGAGGAGGTCCCCAAGACTTGAAAGATTTAGGGACGGGTCCCATCAGCGGGACAGCAACCTCCCTTTCTTGCCAGCCACGAAGGGAGAGTTGCAGACCCTGTGGGCAGAGTGCAAGCTGGCTTTTCTCGGAAAGGAGCCGGGAGAGCGCCATGTCTGAATCTCTGAACCTCCGAGGGAGAAGCACAGTAGAGTGGCTGGTCCTGAGGCCAGGCCCAGATGAGCTCCACCTCTCCTGCCAGGGGCCGCGGGGGCTTGTGGCATTGTTAGCTGCTTCTAGACACAAAGACTTAGGTTGAGCACGTTCACAAAGTGTGCATTTAAGGCTGCGTTAAGAATGGCTAAGACTGGGCCAAGGATTTAGCTTAGTAGTTTCCGGCACCTGTCTCGAATTCGACCCTTGGTAACCACATACAACAATGCCGGGTGGTGTGGCTCATGCCCACCAGCAATAAGTACCACATATCACAATGCCAGGTGTGGTGGCTCATGCCTGTAATCTCAACACTCCTGAGTCAGAGACAGGAGGATGCTGTCAGTTCCAAGCTCGCCTGGGCTACATAGCTCAGGGCCAGCCTGAGTGACAAAGTGAGACCCTGCCCCCCCCCCGCCCCCCAAAAAAGCTAAGATTGCCTAAGAATGCTTTAATAGGAGCAAAATCAACTCACACTTGAGTTAAATTTTTTATTTCATGACAACTAATGATCTGTTTAATCACATACTGTAATTCCTCTGGTTTGCCTGGTATGTCCTCTGTTTCATTATCTTTTCCTCAAAGCTGAGATAATCGAATCATTTTACTACAGCTCCCCCTAGTGTTCAGAAGACCTCGCTGCTTCCCTTTTCAAACACCTGAGCGTTATCTCTAGAAGTGCGTGGAGTGCCCAAAGCAATCACTGAAGAAGGCGCCCATTTAAAGTGATCAGTTAGACACTCATTGTGTTTTTCTCTTACCTGAGAAAAAAGGCCACCTCTGCCCACCAGGAGCCCCATATTTTTGCAGTCCTCATGGATTTGGTTTACTTCATCACAAGGCAGAGGCTGGCGGCTCACCTGTGAATGCATTGAAAAAATGTTTTCTATTTAGTGTCTGAGTGATTAGAGGAGCTCTTTCCCAAGAAGGAGGGGGAAAAAAAAAACGACAATACAAAACTCCAAACCAGAATTCAAGCGACCTATGCTCTGGAAATTAAATAAAGCTGTGTTTTGCTGCACCAGATTTTTGGAGGGTATTCTTAAAAATATTTGCCTTTATTCTGCTTCATCCCAAATCTCCAAAGACAAAATGAAGTTCCATGCAGACAGACAGCGAATCTTGGCTCTACTAATGGCTACCCTGGGAGTCTAGTTCTTACTAGAAGAATCTGAACTCAGTTCTATGTTGAAATTTTCCTCAACTCCGCATGGAGTTGTGATCGTGTAAAGAGCTCATTTCCAAGTCCAGCGACTGACTCAGCAGTTGTGCAAGCTGCCCAGGGGTTGCCTGGGCCATCGATGGAATGCGGCCTCATCTTCTCTACTTGTGAAACCCTCAGTCTGTCCCCAGACTTCACGCTCCAGGGTCAGGGAACACTTCAGCAGGCAAGAGGCTCTGTCAGCTCTTTTGACATTTGCTGTTGTCCCCCAGCTCGAGGGCTCTGCCGCCATGCCAGTGCCCGTTAGGGACATCGGACAGGGCCCCGCCACATCAGTGTGTGAGCAAAATTACTTCTTGCTAACTTGTCTCCACTCTACATTACCAGGAAGCCTGTCATGGTACAGCTATTTCGGCCTCATGTTAAGGCTTAATTTGCCTTAAAGAAAATGTATTTGGAGCTGGCCTTAGGTCTGTATTTTACAAATTATCCTCAGGTAGGTGGGGCAGTCCTCCTGTCAGGAGCCCTCAGTTCTGTGGGGGCCCATGTCTCCCCTCTTTCCTCCACAGACGAGTCAGGGACCATCAGCCCTGGTCCTGGTTCTCTGGCTCTAAATGCTGCAGACCAGACCCACGCTGTGGCTCAGCCTCTTGTTGGTAGAGGATGGTCTTCTCGGGTGCACTGAACTTCTTTGTTTTCCTCCAAGTTTCCTACACGTGCTCCTTCTGGGCCCTGTCACCCATTCCCCAGTCCCCACCAGCAAATGTTTGCATTTTTCTCTGTCATAAAGCTTCGTGATAAGGAAAGGAGCATTCTAATTTTTGGACCATTAAATAAAAGAGGAGCTGGGACAGAAGTGGGCCTGTCGCTGATGTCAGAATCCTGCCACGCATCCGGCTTGTTCCCAAGGTTCTCCTCTGTTGGGGAAGACTGAACTAACTTGAGGCTATAATGTGAGACTGGAAAGAAGTTAAATAACATTTGAGAGAGCAGAGGTTAGAGGGGGCGGTGTGCCTGGAAGGGTTTCCTGCTGGGAAGACAGTTGGGAGCCTCCCCAGTTGCAGGGATCTGAACAACTTGGCCTCACTCCAGAACTGGTTTGGGCCCGAATCCTCCATGTTCTTTTGCCCATTACATTCTGCCCACACTTCACATGCTACGAGTAGAATGTGCACATTTCATGTGCATTCCACGAAGGCCTGCTTAGGCCCTGTGTTCATGCTCTACCCCAACTCCTTGATAATAAGGTGGCCATGCTAGTAATTAAACTTTTTATTGGGCATATTTTTTAGCTATATTTTAATCTTTTTCAGTTTAAAAAAGATCTGTTGAAACACTTTTAAAACAAATTTATGATTACTTCAAAAATGAAAATGGTATGAAAGTAAAAACAAAAACTTTCCCCTCCTTCTGTCTTATGTCTAGGGACACCTTCTGCTGATACTGTGGCATAATCTGGGCTGAGTACTCTCTGTGAATGAAGACACCTTTATATACATACTTTAAGAATAAAAGGTATTAAACATACTTTATACTGTTACAGTGTTCTGCAGTTTTCGTTCAATAATTTATACAATGTACCCCTTCAAAGAAGTTGCAGTTCAGAATTTAAGTCCTCAGTCATTCATGTATTTTTGTTTATAATGTATCTAGTAATTATTCAAAGAAATCTCTGCAATTTTTGGAAAATTGCAAATATCTTTCTTCTTTTTTTTTTTTTTTCCCCTGGGAGGTTTGCAAGTAGCCAATCCGAGAGCATTATCCAGTTCTCCTGGCTTCAGATAGGCTGCTTACCTGCATTTCTGCTTACCTGCATTTCTGTACTACATGTTGGTATCTGGACCGGATTGTTCTCAGTTTTTTTCTTGTTTTAAAATTGATTTTATTGGTATATTTATATCTACATTATGATCATACTCAACACTGAGAATTTGTACCTGAGTTTTGTTCTTCTTAAGCCTTAAGATCTCTGTGATACTGCCTGAAATGCTCTGAACGTTCTAAGCCTTTATTAATACAGTATTTTATTAAATTAAATTATATAACTGTAGGAGCCGTAGCATGTTTAGAGTTTAAACTATAAAAACAGGGGTTGATAGGCATTTCTCTGACCTCATCTGAAATTTGAAGTTTTTCACATTTCATGGGCACACAATTCATAACCCCTACAAATTTCGAGGGCCCATCGAACTGTTCCTTGAACATCTTTCCATGTGAGCATATTTCGCTACCTGGTCTCTAAAGATTTTCTAGTGCTTCATTTTTTCCCAATAATTTTTTCATCTCTTATTATTGAATAAGTAGGGTGTTTCCAATTTTCATGACTAAATAATGCTGCCAACATGTCTGCTCATGTATATATTTATATGTGTTTTTTGAGTATTTTTTTAAGGACACATTTCTATGAGTAGAATTGCAAGGTCAAAATGCATAGACATTTCCAATTTTGATTGATGCGGACCAATTACTGTCCAAAGGGACGCACCAATTCACATCTGCCCTGATAGCACGTGGGAGTACCTATATTGGGTTATAATAAATAGAACTATGCCAAAGTTCAGAGATGCTTTCATTACACGAATGTGGCCTGAAGTGTTGCAGGGACTTGCAGCCAATGCACAAAAGCAAAGCACTGTTTGCTTTATGACCTCAAGGCTCTACAAATTATTTAGGAAAATTATGTACTTACATGCTAAAAAAAAAACCCAAGTCAGTAAATACATGATAGATGCCATGGTCTGAACGTTTTTATCTCCTGACCCCTCCAGATCCCTCTAGTTTCTGTTAAGAGGATGGAGGCTTCATAAATCGGATGAGTTCCCTTGAAAAAGGCGCAGAGAGTGCCCTTCTGTGGGTTACAGCAGTTAAGATGGCCACCAAGGAACCAGGAAGTGGGTCCTCCCCAGACACGGAGCCACAGACACTTTGATCTTGAAATTTTCAGCCTCTAAAGTTTGACAAATATATTTCTGTTTTGTATAAGGTATACAATCTAAGAGCTTTTTTTTTTTTTCAATGAATGAACAAGGAATCCTCTAAAAGGCAAGTAGGGAAGAGGCAAAGGTAAAGGTAAGTTTTTAGGAGGAGCTGTGGTACAGAGCCAGACCTTGGAAAAGACTAGGACTTCGCTGCTTGGAGACACAGAGGAGGCTGCTGCGTTCCACACCAGAGGACAAGTCGACAGCTGGGGTTCAGAGAATGAGTGGTAATGAGGGGATGAAGAGTAGAACTGGGGACCGGAAGAGCTAGATTGAAATCAGGGCCCAAGCTCACATGGCCAAGCAAAGCACAAACAAGCTCACTCTACAGATACTCCTTTATTATCTGTTTTATTTTTCTACAATGTAGTTTGAAACATATCTATATCTATAACATATCTAAATCAGAAACATTTCTATATCAGTGCCATAGTAGTAGGAATATACTATAATTTAACTTGTTCAATATCAGTGGCCTTTTGGGAGGATTCTGATCTTTTGCTATGACAAAGTTCTGATGAATATCTTTGTTTGTAAGACTTGGACTATGGAGAAATTGTGTTTGGGATCACCCCGCCCCTCTTTTCCCACTGAGTTTTCTTCTCAGGATTCTCTTTGTTTGTTTGTTTGTTTTTGAGACAAGGTCTCGCTTTGTAGTTCAGGCTGGCCCTGAGCTCAGCCTCCAACTCACATCACAGCAGTTCTCCTGCCTCTGCCTCCCGAGGGCTGGGATTACAGGCGTGAGCCACCACGCCTGGCACTGTGGTGTGTGGTACCGGTTGCTGCTGGGCGTGAGTCTCCATGCCCAGTATGGTATCTCCCAGTATGGTATGTGGTTACCAGGGATCGAACCTGGGCCCTTGCACTTGCAAGACAGATGCTGGAACCACTGAGCTGAATCTCTGGCAGGACTCTTGACTTTGAGTGTAGATATAACTAGGAAGCTCCTGGGGTGGGGTCTAGGATGAACTTTTATGTCAGCTCTGGACTGGGCCACAGCTGAAGATCTGTACAGAGCGGCTCGTGAGTTACGGGCTTCATCTCATTTCTTCTTTGTTTTTCTGCCATCTTCTCTTAGCTTTCAACTCATTTAAATTAGCCAGCTTTGCCATTAATGGAAGAATTTTATATCCATGATCTGGCTTGAATATTAAAAGAATTGAGCACCTATCCTTGTAAAATAGCATGGTAAGACTAAATTTGTAGCAAGAAATTAGTCAAGGGAAAGCTGGTTTCTGTGGACAGAAAGTTAGGGATATGAGGTTGGCATGGGGACTTTTCCCTATGCCAGTTTCCCTTCTTTTCTCTCCTCAAACTAGGATTTGATTTCCTACAGGCAGATACCTTAGGGTCAGCAGCAACAGAAACAGACCAGAAGCAGAAGGATTTGAGAGATGAGGCAAAGAAGGCATCTAGAGGAGACACAGATTGCTCTGTGGTACTGAGGTTGGGAGTGGGAAGAATGGCGGAGAACGAGAGACAGGAACGTGACCTTAGGAGGAATAGGGCTAAATGGCATTGTTATGTCGAGTTTAAGGTCTTAGTTGAGTCTATTCATCCCTAGTCACTCAGGAGATTGAAAACTATTTGGGAACAACCAATCAATTACACATACAAACAAACAAACAAACAAACAAAAAAAAAAAACCCCAACACAAAACCCAAAACATTTTTAACATCCTCACTGCAAACTTTCTCCATGGTTTTCTCCTTGTCCCTTTTCTTTATTTCTACCTGCTCTGGTAAACCTTCTTTTTCTCAAATAATTTCTTGCTTCCTATGTTTTTCCAAGTATTTATTCATTGTCCATTTTTTTTGTTCAGTCTGATTTCCTTTCCACATTCCAGTTCTCCCCCATCTCTCCAAATACCCCACAATCTGCTAACATTTTCTTCATATTCAATACTCCCTGCTTGTAGAAAGCTGAGTCTCACTGCGTGCAGATGCTTCCTCCCTGAAAATGAATGAAGCTGATGCTTCTTACACTGACTCCTGGCTCTGAGCAGGACCTACCTTATCCTGCACCATTTCGATGCCTATCATGAGGCCCTTGCCTCGGACATCTCCAACAATGTCAAACTCATCCCGCAACCGAGCAAACTTCAGTAACATGTAGGTACCGACTTCTTGACTGTTTTCCTGTGTTTTTTCTTCTTTGATCACCTGGTGAGAGAAAGCCCCTATGACTTTAGATGGAAAAAGTTCTAAGATTGCCTGAGAAGCACAGAGATATATGTCCAGGATATTTTTTCTCTTTTTTTTTGTAGCATGGGGGATTGATCCCAGAACTTGTACCATTAGCTGCATGCCCAGTCCTTTAAGAATCTATCTATCATTTATCCATCTATCTATGTATATTTTGAGACAGGGTCTCACTAAGTTACCCATGCAGTCTTGTGGTCCTTTTGTCTCAGCCTCCCCAAGTGCTGGAGATTAGAGGAGTATTCCACCATGTCCAGCTCCCATAATCTTTATAATAATTTATCCAGGCAAATAGAAACCAGAACAAACTCTAATATGCATATATCATGGGCTGGAGCAAAGGTTTGCTGTTAAGGGTAAAAAAGTTTTGCTAGAAAGCTTGTTTCCTCTTGATATTTCCTCCTTTTAGGGGTAAAAATTTAGAAAAAAACCTATGTGTCTACTTGTAGTAAGTAATACAAATTCTACAAAATTCATTATTTCTGAGAACTAAGATACAGTGCTGAAAAAGACAAAGGTTCTGAGGAGTGAACATTTCCCTCCTGGAGGCTTCTGACCTCTATCCAGCAGCCCTCAGCTGACGCAGGCTCTCTGAGCCGAGCACCTTCGCTTGGAGCTGATTAATTTAGCCAAGTTGAGCTCTTTTGTGCACAGACAGAAGCAGGCACCTGAAGACATAAAAGAGTTCTCACTTCAGGTCCATTCATAGAGAACACCTGTGAGTCTGGACAAGACAGGAAAAATACAATGCCTTTATATTTAACGGATGATAATTGCATAACCCCAGGTAAATCCTGATGTTTTTAAGTCCTATTGGTTTACTTAAACTCTACTAAGTTGGATAAAAATAAAAAAATTATAGCAACAGCAATAAAAGAGTGGGCATTGTCTACAAAATAAAATAAATGGGCATATTCAACCCTCATTTTTTCATCCCATGATTCAGTCATATTGGAAGATATGTTGAATTAACAAAAGCAATGTTAACTCTTTCTGATCCTTGACTCCGAACAAGTTTTCCTTGCTATAAATAACTACCATTATTATTCTTTTGCACATTCTTCCAGAAATATGTCATACTTAAGCCAATTATATTTTGTCAAGGACATTTTTTTTTTCAGGTTTTTTTTTTTTTGAGACAGGGTCTCGCTTTGTGGTTCAGGCTGGCCCTGAGCTCAGCCTCAAACTCACATCACAATCCTCCTGCCTCTGCCTCCCGAGTGTTGGGATTACAGGCGTGAGCCACCACACCCGGCACTGTGGTATGTGGTACTGGTTGCTGCTGTATTGTTATGTGGTTACCGGGGAATCGAACCCGGGTCCTTGTGCTTGCAAGACAGGCACCGGAACCACTGAGCTAACTCCCCAGCCCAAGGACATTTTTTAAAAAAGATATTTTTAACAGAAAAACTGGCTGCTATTTGGCTGACTGAGATAAGGCTGAAAAATTGCTAATATAGCTGAATTACCTGGCTGTAATTAACTTATTTCATCTTTAGTCCTTTATGAAAGGACAATAAAATAAAGGAAGAAAAATATCCACACAGTACGAGGCCAAAATTAAACAAGAAGCCGGTGTGGTGGTGCGTGCCTGTCATCCCAGCACGTGGGAGGCTAAGGAAGGAGGATCCCTGAAAGTTCAAGACCAGCCTAGACTTCCCAGTGAGCTCAAGGCCAGTTTGAACTGTACAGTGAGACCCTGTCTCAAACAAAACAGAACAGGACAAAACAAAAAACAAAATTAAGCTAGAGAGATGGGTGAAAATTACTATCCATAGAGTACTACTTAGATAACAAAACATTGCATGGTACCTGCTGGCTAGGAGAATCGTTATGTTTCCCATGTAGATGAGGCTGACTATGTATTATTTCTTATACAAGGCTTCAAGAACCCAAAGCAGATATTTTAAAAAGGGGTAAAAGATAAGAATCAAGATATGTCATCTACAGGCACAAAATCCCAGTGATGAATGTCATTGTATTGTATACCTGAAATGTACCAATAAATTTTTTTTTCAAAAGAGGGGCAGAATAATTGCTACAAGCCTAACTTAAGTGGATGCATTACTTATTAACTCTCCACTTTAAGACAATGTGACAGAGCGACGACAATGTGGGTGGCTTAGAAAGAGTAACCTGTGGAATGCATGAGGGATGAGATATGATGGGCGGGACGCACCTCAAGCACAGCAGATCCAATTGCACAGGCCATGGGGTTCCCACCAAAGGTGTTGAAATGATGCAGAGATCTAGCCAAGGACTTGGCAATTTCTAGTGGAAAATAAAATATGGATAGAATAACACATCCCACCCGTCACCTCCCATCATGCACTGGGATCACACGCACATGTTCAGGTAGGGACTGTTCTGGGGAAGTGGCATGCAGTGTGCTTGGCTGTTTAATGTTGATGAGGCGTGAACAGCGATCTATAGCTGACCGATATATGAGGAGCAAGTAATTATGTAAGGGTTTCTTTCAAGAACATGACATTTGGAGAAGTTTTAGGGTAGGTTTTATGGCATAATTTTGCACCTCTCATCAGTGGGGTAGAACCACACTGATTAAAGAATGGGAGAACTAGTTCTCTTTATAGAAAAGGGCTACAGAAAAACCTGGCTTTTCCAACCTGCCCCAAAGAATGGAAGACTTCCTTTCTTCCTCTTTTGCTTAGGAAATGCATCACGTGTTTCCCATCACTTCCCCCAATCCAGGAAGGTGTCGGGCCATGTGCTTTACGCCAAGCCCAATGCGGTGTGCGGGGGGTGGGGGCAGGGGCAGCTGTGAACCCTCCCCAGTCCTACCTTGGGTCGTCACAACTGCTGCCATGGGGAAGCCATTACCAATCCCTTTAGCCATGGTGACAATGTCAGGTAGAACTTCGTGGGTTTGGAAGCCCCAGAAGTGCGAGCCCAACCTTCCAAACCCTGTCTGCACCTGATGAAAACAGTTTTTGTAGAATGACTGAAGGAGTGACAGGAGTGTCCTGTTGAACACAACTTCATAAATATCTCCCTGCCAATTTCTGCCACAGCCTTTCTGGTGAAGGTTCTTTGGTCTCTTTCTGATTTGCCTGTCTCACTCTCCATAAACATATACAGTTGGGATAAGTGTGGGCACCTGAAGCCATTCTCAATGCAGCTAAAATAACATGTTTCTTTCTCAAGCACTTTTGTTATTTCTCCTAATCACTCCAAGTTGTTGTAACAAAAACATATACAAGGGGTTATTTTCTGATGACAGTGACCAGTGTAGGGGGAGAATTTAGAATAGGATGTGAGACATACCTGGGCTTGAATCCTGGGTTTCTTGCTTCCTAGCTATGTGTCCCTTGGAAAGCTGATTAATTGGTCTAAATGAGATAATCTAGGAAAACCTATCCTTTCCATCTTCCTGCTTATTTTCCTTGTTCACTCCATCTACCTAAATGCTTTAAGTAAATGCTACAAATGATGAAGCATCAGATGGCTTGAATAGCACAGAAAACTGTAGAACAATACACCATGTTTTGCTGCTGAAGAAGAATAAGTTTCATAGAAATGGATCACTGTAGATGTATAAACTCAGGTGCCGTGGGGGTGAGTATGTCTGAGAGGGTGGAGTGGCTGGGCTAGGAGGGAGTGGGACTCTGGTTAAGCAGGCAACATCCAGTTCCTTAGGACCATCTTTCTTGGGGTTACACTGTGTGATATTTTCCAGTTACATTCTTGAAAGTCATGAAGCCATGTCTCCTAGAAAATTCCGAAATTTGTGTTTTCTTTTATTGCAACCTACCTTCCCTGTAATTAGTCCATGGCAATTTCACTATGTCCTGACTCTGAGATCAGTGTTTATGATCTTCTTTGTTGAGGCGAATTTCAAACTGCTTGAATAGAGTTTTATTTTTATACTATCAGATTAATGTCCTTTTTGTAAAATTTTATTCTATTAGTACATGCTTGCACTTCATGCAGTTTGCATGCATCTTAGAAAATAGGCATATACACATTCCACAACTTGATTCTTTAAAAAATCTCTTTCCCCTTCCCATCCACCTCTCTCCATCTCTAAATCTCTTTTCTTCATCTTCATTGATATTGTTGTTATTATTAGTTCATGTTTATGACACAGAGTGTTTACATTCATTGTGGGCATTTGGTACATGTACAAGACATGTCCTAAATCTTTTAATTTCCCTTCCTCTCCCCCTTCCCCTTCCCCTTGCCCTCGTCTCTTGGACTTCTTTCCATTTGCACAAGATCTATCTTCCTGTTATCTTTATCTATGGAAAAATAAAGGGCTAGCAGATTAACTTTGCTCAGTCTGCAGGCAGGTTGGGGCGAGGGGATGACCGTGTAAGAGGAGGAGTGGAGCTCTGTCAGTGACTGGGGACATCAGTGCAGTCACTGCACAACAGACCTGGCTGCACACGAACTAGAGGTGCTTGAAAAGTTCTTGCCATTCAGCCAACTCAGTATTAGTTGTAGAGAATTTTTAAGTGAAGGAAACTGTTCAGGTGGAGATGGTAGGCCAGGAGATGCGCGAAACATGTAAGTTCTGTGCCTCTATGACACTGGCAGTCCTCCTCTGGTCTTTTGATCTTTCTAGCCACTGTCAGAACCTAAACGCTTGTTTTCTTTGATATATTCTAGTATGAAGTGTAATAATAATAATATATAAATGGATCTTTTTCAAACACATAGACTTGTGCTTACACAGCCAATAGGTGTTATTCTTTTTAAAGTACTTCCCTGGGAGATATTGTCTGTTTATTAATAAGCCAATGATTTAATCTTTAGGTGAACCTATTTTCCAAATACTATTAATAGTAACACTCCTCTAATTTACTGGCTGGAGTACTAGGTTTTTTTTTTTTTCTCTTTAAAAATATCATTTCTCAGCAAGCATGGTCAGAAAAGTATCTGCTATCAGATTGATTAATATTATTTTGGTAAGTGAAGTTTAAAACTTGTCTGTGAGGTTTGGTTTTCTAGATAGTTTGTCAATACTCATGCTGCAAACACCAAAAAGGCACATGTGTGCATGCATACACACATAATATGAGTGTGCACACATATGTGTACAGACACACACATATACATTGAGTAACACGGATGCCTGTTAGAAACCTATTTGATAGACTTCAGTTGGATGTTTGGGTTGTGTTGTACTTGTTGAACTGACCAATTCATCTAACAAACCACTTGGTCAACTCCCAGAAGCTGCCTTACTGTATGGTAGCCTTCTAGAGGTTCAAACACTCACTATTTTCTTCTGGAATACTACAGAGGGTTTACATTGGGTTTTCTCCATCCCTGTCCTGTCCCTACCACACTAATTTCCACCTTCTATTGCTACTCACCTCATCAGCAACACACACACCTCCTCTCTCTCGCACCAGCTCAAAGGCTTCCTTTAGAAACCCCTTTGGGTACTGGACAACACCATTCACACCCTGCAAAAGACAAAATCAAGAAGACTCATAACATCAGCACAAAGCCTTTTACAGCATTAAAAAATAAAAAGAAAGACGATCATTATCATGATAGTAATATTGATGATTTTACAGTCTATAGAACCATTCCAATGATGCCTTCTGGAAAATGAATAAATATTTATTCTTTTCTGACATTAAAAAAAAGTAGAATAAAGGGAGTTGGTGAAAGTTAAGGTAGAGTCCCCTTGACACTGTGTTAAGCAAGTAAAAATCCTGAGGATTTCTTTTCTGAGAATTTCATCTATCTGTAAAAATAGAGTCAATTTAAGATGAAGGCTGTGTTTTTAAGGGGACCAAGAAAATTAATTAAATTTGGAGAATTACAAAACAATAGTTACTTAATTATTTCATAATTCTCTAAAATGTAGGAAGTAAAACTCTTTTCATTTAGAATTGAGCTCAACTAATATCTCAGGTTCATATACTTACTTGAATTGGTTCTGCAAAAAATCCAGCAATTGACTTGGCCACAGTAGTGTTCAGAGTATCTTTGAACTGTTCAATATACTGGTCTTTAGCTTGGCAGCAGTCTGCAAAGACAGAAAGAAAGCACATACACAAAGAAATACACAAACCACAGCATTTGAATATGTGAGAATGGCATGCAGAACAATGGGCAACAATCATAGAGAGAAGGAGAAAAATAGAGTAAATTAATTAGAGAACCTCAGGATAGTGTAAACTAGGATATGAGAATATTTGTTTCTGAAAGGGAAGCACTATCTGGAAATGACTTGTAATTATTAGAGTAGACACAAGGACATGGAAAACTACTGCAGTCTTTTCCACCTGGGAAAGAAATGGCCCCAGATTGTTGCTGAATGTGGAATAGCTATTTCCCTGAAGGACAGTCATTTTCTTAAAGGGTGGATCTGATTCAAATGTAATTGGGGTAAATTAATCTACTTAAAATTAATCTAGTTAACAGAAAAAAGAGAAAGAAAATAAGAGGCATTGTAATCCAGAGCAGAATATATATCAGAAAGTGGACATTGACTTAGTACAATTGTTTTGCGTGTTTTATATGCTCTTTGACCTATTAGTTTGTTTTTAGTCTGGTGTATATATTTTGTAAGGTTTTATAGGGTAAATAAATGAATCTGTTGCTGGAAAAATAAAAGAAAGGGGAAGGGAGGAGGAAAAGAAGGGAATTGAAATGTGTTATGTACATACACCAGTTCCCTAGAGTGGAGGTAATCATTATGTGCTACAAAATGTACTCATCATACGTAAACAAAAAGCTCATTTACTTTTTTATGACGACTTAATCTGATGTACAGTTTTAAAGAGTAAAGCATTTCTGTCTTGAACTAGTAAACATGTTTGTAGAACTGTTAGAATTCAGTCCAAAGGGAATGGGCTAGAGTCAGGTGACTTTCACTCTGGCTCTGGGCTCTTGGTCCCCCGCTTGTTCCCAGATCTTTCTTCCCTCTTTCAACGAGAGCAAAAACTATACTTTGTTCATTTGTGGAATATTGCAGATGCTCAGTAAATATTTGATGAGCTGACAGGAGAATAAGTAGTAGAAATTGTGACTAGACTCAGAGACTGGGTGACAATCTTTCTTGGACAATTTTTCTTTTCTGGATAGAGAATAAAATGTCCTTGTTCAAATGACGTGTTTATTTCAATTATTCTCTTTTTTAAAAAATTCAAATCTTTATTAGTACATTGTGAATACACATCATCATCGCAATCAAAATTGAGAGTTTGTATCAGAGTATGACATGACTTGATTCTCATTTTCTCCTCTTCCCCCACCCACTCTGTGTGTGTGTGTGTGGGGGGGGGTATTACAATTCTGAACATGAAACTATACTATAAAGCCACTGTGATAAAAACTGCATTGTACTGGCAAAGTAACAGACCCAAGGATCAATGGAGTAGACTAGAAGATCCAGAAACTACTCCAGATACACTGAGCCACCTCATCTTTTACAAAGGAGCCAAAAATCCTCAATGGAAGAAAGATAGCCTCTTTAACAAATGGTGCTGGAAAAACTGGGCTTTAACTTGCCAAAGACTAAAGCTAGACCTAGCTCTTTCACCGTGTACCAAGCTAAAATCAAAGAGGATAAGAGACTAAATATTAAAACAGACACTCTAAACCTGCTGCAAAACAGGTTAGGTAAAACTCTTGAAGACATTGGCTTAGGGAGAGGCTTCTTGAACAAAACCTCTATAGCACAGGAATTGGCAGAAGAAATTAGCAAATGGGATCTCATTCTTTTAAAAAGCTTCTGCACAGTAAAGGAAACCACCAACAGAGCAAAAAGGCAACCAACAACGTGGGTAAAAATATTCACCAGCTGTTCCTCAGACAAAGGGCTACTATCTAGAATATATAAAGAGCTAAACAAAATCAGCCCACCCAAATTTAAAGACCCAGTTCAAAAATGGGCATCTGAGGCTAGGGATTTAGCTCAGTGGTTCTGGCACCTGTCTTGCAAGTGCAAGGGCCCGGGTTCGATCCCCGATAACCACACAACAATACTGGGCATGGAGACTCACCCAACAGCAACCAGTACCACATACCACAGTGCTGGGCGTGGTAGCTCACACCTGTAATCCCAGCACTCGGGAGGCAGAGGCAGGAGGATTGCTGTGATGTGAGTTTGAGGCTGAGCTCAGGGCCAGCCTGAACTACAAAAGTGAGACCCTGTCTCAAAAAACCTAAAAAAAAAAAAAAAAAAAATGGGCATCTGAAATGAACAGATACTTTTCAGAGAAAGAAGTAAGAGCAGCTAAGAAGCATATGAAGAAATGCTCAACATCATTAGTCATTTGAGAGATGCAGATGAAAACAACACTGAGATTTCATCTCACTCCACAAAGAATAGTTACCATTTCAGAATTAGCCAGCAACAAATATTGGCAAGGCTGCAGGGAAGAAGGAACCCTTCTCCACTGTTGATGGGACTGTAGACTCGTACAACCCCTGTGGAGATCAGTGTGGAGATTCCTCAAAAAGCTAGGATGGGAGGTCCCGTTTGACCTGGCCATCACTCTGCTAGGTATATACACAAAAGAATTAAAAGACTCATACCACAGTGGGACATATGTGCACCCATGTTTATAGCAGCTCAGTTTGTGATTGCTACTTCCTGGAAACAACCCAACTGTCCATCAACAGGAGACTGGATAAGAAGGCTGTGATTCTTCTACAGAATGGAGTATAACTCTGCCATAAAAATGATAAGTTTGAAACATTTCTACTTAAATGGACATACCTTGAGGATATCCTCATAAGTGAAATAAATAGGTCACAGATAGGTACATATTACATCTTTTCTCTGGTATGAGAAAATGAAGATGTAAATGAGTTCCAGAATTTTATGTTATATATTGTGACATAGAAAATACTCAAAGCAAAATAGGTTGAAGGGGGAAAATAATGAGATTATAACAACAACAAAAAAAGGAAACAAAGTTTATGTATGTAGGGGGAGGGGGTAGTAGGGTGGGTAGGGCAATGGGAAAAAATAGGAATTAAGTTGTGTCATATACTGGTACAAATTCTCGTTGTTGAATGCAATCATAATGTGTATATGTAATGTATCAATAAAGATTTCAATAAAAAAAGACTTCTTGAACAAAACCCTGATATCATGAGAATTTGCAGAAGAAATCAACAAAGGGGACCTCATTCTATTAAAGAGCTTCTGCATAGCAAAGGAAACAACCAACAGAGAGAAAAGGCAACCAACAATATGGGAAAGAATCTTTACCAGCTGTTCTTCAGACAATAGGTTACTATCTAGAATATATAAAGAACTTTAAAAGATCAGCCCACCAAAATTTAAAGACCCAATTCAAAAATGGGCATCTCTTTTTGGCCAGAACCACTTATTGATAAACCCACAGACTCCCTTTTAAATGTCAGTGATTACTTTTTATTACTAGAGGATATATTCCCTTTAAAATTTTACTTTGTTAATCTTTTTAGTTTCTTATCTCTTACATATATTTATTATCAAGCTTTTATTTGATTTTCTTTAATATATTTAATGCTCATTTTCTAGTCTGTCTGATAAATGATATTTGAAATTCCTATGGGTCTTTTTCATGATTGTGGAGTTTTATATCGTTGAAAGTTGGTTATTCTTGACTATAGTTTATCTTCCTTGAAATTTCATCTGGGAGACTTCTTAGAGTGATAGAATGAGCTGGATTTCTTCAGAATATATTCCTGGCTGTGGCTTCCAAACACCCAGGGCATAAGCTTGAGGTTTATGCATGTATGGCTATATTTCACGGTGGTTTAGATTTTTGGTAGTTATTCTTCCCAGGTCTTCTTCACTTCCATTGAGCACAAAAATCCTTGCCAATTTTCTTGCATGTGGTGAGTCGCTGCTGTGAAATCTATCCTAGGTGAGCACAGCTAGGGGTGCGGGCCCTTGGGACTCCAGCTCCTCTGCAGAGGAGGCTTCTTTATGAGAACTTCTCTTTGGCTCAGTCCTGGTCTTTGTCCTTTCTTTCCTGTATCCCTAGAACTATAAAACTGAGGTCCAAGATTCTCAAAAAGCTAGGATTGGAGGTCCCATTTGAGATGGCCATTGCTCTGCTAGGTATGTACACAAAAAGATTTAAAAGACTCATTGTTTTTTAGTCTGTGTGTATATATATATGTATGTATATATATATATATATATATATATATATATATATATATGGTTTTTATAGGATAAATAAATGAATCTGAGGTTGGAATAATAAAAGGGAGGTGAAGGGAGGAGGAAAAGAAGTGAATTGAGATGTGTTATGTACATACACCAACTGGAGTCAATTTAAGATGAAAAATCTGAAACATGACTTCAAATTAGTAGTTTCCTGTGTTACTAGAACAGTTTAGAATTTAGAAAATGACCTTTTAACCACATTTTTTTCTCTTGTGGATTGTTGTGTCAGGTGTATTAGAGAAAGTTTTGAAGTATAGGGATACTTTTCCCCCTAAGAATGGAGTGTATTGTTCAGATAGGTGGGGACATTAATTTGATTCTTAGAAGGGATCATTCTATTTTTTAAAGCAATTTTCATTGTTTTACAAATTTGATATGATAGGAAAACAAATTCTCTTCAATTAAGAATTTAATTTTCTCCAAATTATAACTTGATTTTTGGTTACTAATATGCTTTGAGATTCTTTTTGATAAAGTATAAGAATGAGTAATCTCTGAGCTTCCTAGATCTTCACAATTTTAGTTTAATTGTTGCTACTTTGGTTAGTGGAATATTTCTTTTAGGATATATATATATATAATATATGTATTATATATATATTATATATAATACATATATTATATTACTTTTAAATATATATATATATATGTTTAAAAGTAATATAATAAGGCTTAATTGTATTAGATTTAAACTTATTTTTCCAGAATGAACTTTAAATATAGATCAGTTCAGAATATTATGTGAAATATTTTTTACTTGTACTGATCAATCATTACTTGATTTTCAGGGATTTCTGAGAATTGTTACTTTTTCCCCTTTTTAAAAAATTTATTGGTACATTTTAGGTATGATCACATTCAACATTGGAAATTTGTACCTGTACAGGATATCTCTTGATTCTCATTTTTTCCCATTCCCCTTTCTGCTCTTGCTTTCTTGTATCAGTGCTTTAAAGAAGGTGTGTCTCACATTTTAGTTAGGAGTTTTGATTGCAGCTGGAGATAACTCAACCCAGGCTGTCATATTGATATTAGTAACTTCATCCATCCAACTTTTCTAAATGTTTTAGTAGCAACTGTCTTACATTCCCATCCTGCATCAAGATGGTAAAAGTGGGTCTCCAGGCTCAAGCGGGAAGAGCGCCCAGGGACTGAGTTTGGGAGCGGGCGGCTCGGGAAACGGCGACTGCAGCACCGAATCTGCTGGGGTTAGAGCTTACTGGTCTCGAGGCCCACGCCGGAAGAGCGCCCAGAGGGACTGAGTTTAGCAGCGGGCGGCTCAGGAAGCGGTGACTGCGGCACCCAGTCTGCGTCACTGAATCTGCGCCGGGTTTGGAGTTTACTTGTCTCTGGGCCCATGCCGGAAGAGCGCCCAGGGACTGAGGTTAGCAGTGGGCGGCTCAGGAAGCGGTGACTGCGGCACCGAGTCTGCGTCACTGAATCTGCACCGGGGTTAGAGCTTACTGGCCTCCAGGCCTACACCGGAAGAATGCCCAGGGGCTGAGGTTAGCAGGTCAGAGTCTGATTTTCTCCACAGTAACTGCAGAAGCACATCCAGTCAGCTTGTATTGGTGAGTAGGTGGGCCTGTTGGAACAACAGCCCCTATCATTGCAACTGCACAGGGCCTACAGCCTACTGGCCTCCAGGCCAAATGCACAAGTGAGCCCAGAGACTCTGTATTGCTAAGCAGGTGGGCCCACTGCAACCTCAGACAGTGCCGTTGTAGCAGTTCAGGAGCCACAGTCTCCCTGCCTCTAAAGCAGACAGGAGAAGGTGTTCTCACTGTATTGATTGAGTGCCTCATATGGTGTGCTAGAACTAGAGGTTTTTCTTTAGGTCCCAATACAGACTGTAAAGAGCAACCCAGGAAACACTGCTATTTTAAGGTTCCTAACTATTAAAAGGAAAGTGATTTGCAACAAACAGCGCCAGAAAACAGGGCAGGTCAGAGATGAGGAAACACTCCAAATCTCAGACACAAAGATCCTCACCTCCAAGTAACACAGGGGGAAGGGAAATAGAGAAGTGTGAAGCCCAGAATCCAGGGCCCTCAGAAATGGTAACCAAAGCAGATCTAGTAAAATGGAAATCAGAACTGATCTCTGAGATGAAAGCAGAGATATTGGACACTGTCAACATGATGATTAATAAAGCTAAAGAGGAAATCATGGAGTTGATAGAATCCAAGATAGCAAAAGCACTGGAACCTTTTAAACACCTACAAGCAGAAGCCCAGGAA
>PVIR01019834.1:0-31440 GCA_004026965.1 Petromus typicus
CCCAAAGGGAACTTTTTTGGGGGTGAGGTACTGGAAATTGAACCTGTGGCCCTCACACTAGCCCTCCTGCTATTATTAATTTAATAATAATTTGATAGTCTGCCGAAGCTAAGTTGCCTAAGCTGGGCTGAAAAGGCTCCTGTCTTCATCTCTCAGAGTGCAGGGAGGAAATTTTCTTTATTATTTCCTTAAACCTAGCTCCTAAAAGCAGCCAGACAGTCAAACAGGCGCTGGTAAAAGCTTTCGTTGTGCTTCAGTTGGGTCCAAGGTACATTCTCTCTTCTGTTGTTTGTTTTGTTCCAGTACGGGGCTCAAACATGGGGCCTTAACAATGACTACCTAGCCAGCCCTTTTTAAGTCACTAAGTTTGCTGCTCTGGCTAAATCACCAAGTTTGCCAGACTGGATTTGGACTTTAGATCCTCCTGCTTCAGCCTCCCAGATTGCTGGGGTCACAGGCGTTTTCCCATCCGGGCACTCTGAAAGTGCGTTGTGACAGGTCCAGTTCCACTCTTCCCATGAGCCCTGGATGTCGTTATGGTACTACTTCTGCTCTTGACCTTTCTTTTCTTTTCTTTCCTTTTCTTTTTTATTGAAATCTTTATTGGAATATTACATATACACATCATAATTGCACTCCACAATGGGGATTTGTGCCAGTATAAGACACAACTTAATTCTCATTTTTTTCCATAGCCCTACCCACCCTACCACCCCCTCATACATAAAATTTGTTTCCTTTCTTTTTTGTTATAATCTCATTATTTTTCCCCCTTCACCCTATTTCACTTTGAGTATTTTCTATTTCACAATATATAACATGCAATTCTATAACTCATTTACATCTTTATTTTCTCATACCAGAGAAAAGATGCAATATTTACCTATCCATGAACTATTTATTTCACTTATGAGGATATCCTCAAGGTATGTCCATTTAAGTAGAAATGATTCAAACTTATCATTTTTTATGGCAGAGTAATACTCCATTCTGTAGAAGAACCACAGCTTTTTTATCCAGTCTCCAGTTCATGGACACTTGTCATTTTTCTTTTCTTTCTTCCTTCCTTCCTTTCTCTTTCTTTCCTTCCTCCAGTCTTTTTTCTTTTCTTTCTAGTGCAAGGGAACTGTGAATTGGACCTAGAGCCTTCATTCTGAGCTGCATCACAGGCTGTTCTAATTTTTATTTTGAGACTTAGTCTTGCTAAGTCACTAAGTTGTCCAGGCCGGTGTTGAACAATGTATCCTCCTGCCTCAGTATTTCACTGTGCTGGGCTGACACGGATGCACCATCACCCCAAGCTTCTCCTTTGTCATGTATACCAGTAGCTCATGAATGGCTTTGGAGTTTTACTATTTCCTTGAG
Source organism: Petromus typicus (assembly GCA_004026965.1). Taxonomy (NCBI): domain Eukaryota; kingdom Metazoa; phylum Chordata; class Mammalia; order Rodentia; family Petromuridae; genus Petromus; species Petromus typicus. The sequence continues at coordinate 1,366 of PVIR01019834.1, forward strand.
AACACATGACAAAATGCATTTCCTTTTTTTTTTTTTTTTTTGAGACAGGGTCTCAATTTGTAGTTCATGGTGACCCTGAGCTCACTATGTAGCCCAGGCCAGCCTTGAACTCACAGCCATCCTCCTGCCTCTGCCTCCCAGGTGCTGGGATTACAGGCGTGAGCCACCACGCCCGGCACTGTGGTATGTGGTACTGATTCCTGATGAGTGTGAGTCTCCACGCCCGACATTGTTGTATGTGGTACCGAGGATCAAACCCAGGCCCTTTCACTTGAAAGGTAGGTGCTGGAACCACTGAGCTAAATCCCCAGCCCGACTAAGTACATTTCTGAGCGACATCGTGTTATGTTGTGAAGTGTCCCTGTAGCACACCCATATAGAGGATATTTCAACCTGGAAGAAACATCCTTCACCTGTATGAAGAAAACACAGTAAGGAGTGAAAACACAGGGACTTCATGGAATGTGAGTCGTTATTTTACGGTCAGGGGCCGCCGGGCAGCCCTGTAGGCTCCTGGGCCGCCGCCCTGACACTGGCACCTGGATCAGGAGTGACTGTTAGATCAGACAGTTGACAATACCCATTTAAGGAGAACAGTTGAGAAATAGCACTGCGATGCCTGTAATGGTTTAATTCTTCTTTCCTCTTCAGTAATCCCACACATTACTTATTTGCTGTAATGAACATGCCATTCAGCTAAAATAAGATTAACCGCTTAAACCGCAGCATGACAGGCAGAAAACTTTAATGCTGCTTTGTGTTTCACTAAAAGCTTCGGTAGTTAAATGATACGGTGTTGTGGTTCCTTCCTTTGTAATCAAGATGGTTTCGCTTGGGATTAGAGCTCCCCGGCCCATTCTCCTGGTGGAACAGTCGAAGCAGCAAACTCGTCTGTCTGGGTTACAGTGTGGCAGCGAACGACCTTCAGCATCCCACCTGTCGGCCCCTCGGGCTCAGACTGCACTGCTTCGCGGAGCCCCCTGGTGGGGTGGAGCAGCGCCTCGCCCCCCTCGCCGAGGGAATCTCGCCGCCATCAGACTGGGGCAGGAAAATTGAAAAGGCTTAGGTGCACATTGGGAACAGAAGAAGAGAGGCTTTGAGGCCCCGATGCGAGCGGCGTCCAGAAATTAACCCACGTTCCCCACGTGAGCGAACAGTCGCTTGTTCTCTGCGTCAAGGTCAAATCCTGCTTCTTCGCTGGAGCTTTTTGGACGGTTACAGCCTTGTCTCTCTCTTCTTCAAGCTCTAATTATAATTATACTTCTCCCTACATTACTTAAGGCTGATTATTTGTTGATTTGTGTGATTTGTATCATTGTTCTGTACGAGCTAATGCTGTCTCTTCAGTTAGCCTGCAGGCTCTCAAGTCAAGACACCGACAGGCGCTCAGCCTTGTTCCCTTGCTATCGGAGGCCCCTGTGTCCCGTGGCCCCTCCGACTTTGCCTGGGAGGGCCTGAAGTGGGAGGTCACTGGGAGACGGTGCAGCAGGACTCCATCCTTCCCTGGGAACGTACTCCATTTTTGTGGTTCATAACACCCAGGGCCCAAAGACACTCAAATGATGCCTGGTTGATTCGCCCATCCATTCCCTGCCTTATTTGCTGAGTAAGTATTAAGCACAGACTGTGTGCATGTCCTCTTAAGACTAAACTAGCAAACTGCTGGCTGTTTCAGCAGAAAGAGGGAATGTTTAAAAGAGCTAGAGGGAGATATTTTTTTCCTCCCACACTACCCTCCAAACCCAACTCTGAAGCAGAGCAAACCTTCGTGGCACTTTTATTCCTTCTTCCTCCCGTCTCACCTCCCTGGCTTCCCGGCTGCTGTGCTAACGCAGGTTATTGAATTCTGTTGTGTGAAACTGGTCAGCTCAGGTCTCCGTCAGGCAGGCTGCTCTGGCTGGGTGGGAGGGGTCCCAGTTGTGCTCATCTGGCTGGGACTTGCTTTGGGGCAGGACTTTAGTGGGCAGGGAAAGGGAAGGGGAGGAGGAGGGGTCAGGTTGGCTCTCCTTTTCTGCCTAGGAATTTGGGTGATTTAGAAAAGCAAGACCTGCCTTGAGATCCCTCTGCCACTTCTCTTACTGCTGCAAGACTGATTTCTAGTATGTTGTGACTGTTCACTGGTTTGGGGGGTGCTGGGGCAACACTGCTCTGAGCTGGACCCACAGGAAACCAGAGACCCTGTCCCCAACAGCTGTGAATCCAATAGTGATGCTCCTACACCCCTGATTCCCTCATTGTTTTGCTAGAAAATGGGGATATACCAGACACTTGAGAGTCAAGAACAATTCAAAGTGGCTGCCATGGGGCTGGGGAGTTAGCTCAGTGGCTCTGGCGCCTGCCTTGCAAGCGCAAGCACCGGGTTCGATTCCCCGGTAACCACATAACAATACTGGGTGTGGAGACTCATGCCCAGCAGCAACCAGTACCACAAACCACAGTGCTGGGTGTGGTGGCTCACGCCTGTAATCCCAGCACTCGGGAGGCAGAGGCAGGAGGATTGCTGTGAGCTTGAGGCTAGTCTGGGCTACATAATGAGTTCAGGGGCAGCCTGAACTACAAAGCAAAACCCTATCTCAAAAAAAAAAAAAAAAACCAAACCAACATAAAAAATTTATTGGGTCACATAACTGGAAATCCAGGAGTTGATCTAGCTTCACTTTGATGACACTCAGGGATATCAAAGAAATAGCTATTTGTACCTTCTACCACTTTGTCTATGTTGGCTGCATTCTTTTCCATTATAGATATTTCCCCACATTGTTAAGAAATGAATGCTACTGACAATCCCTGTTCTCAAAGCAAGATTAGCCCTTCCCGTTGCCCTGTTTAGAAGGAGAAGGGCACTGACCGCCATACGCCCTACACCGGAACACATCCCATCTGTACACACGCCCTTCTCTGGGGTCTAGGCAAGAATCTTTAAGTTAGCAACTTCATCAAAATCAGAGTGGTATAGGAGAAGATTCCCCCGTGAAAAGAAATTCTAGACAGATAAAATTGGCAGATGCCTATGTCTGGCATCTTCCCACTGTTTCCCCCCAAAGCCACTGTGAACTCTGTGTCCCAAGGAGTAGGTCTTCATCTGTCATCTTTCCATTCCCATCATACACCTCACTTCGTGGTACCACTGGTAGGGATCATGCTGTATCAGCTCAGCAGGTGTCATTTTTATTCTGTCCATTTCCAGTTCACTTAATTAACAGGGAAACATATCAATACCAGATTAATGTTGCTAGAGTACAACTCTGATGTTTGCTCATCAACTCAAAAAATTTTAATGACACTCCAGACCTAGGAATTATGGAGGTAAGTGGGATGTGGTGACGCATGCCTCTAATGCCAGCATTTGGGAGGCTAAGGCCAGAGGATCTATGCAAGTTTGAGGCCAGCCTCAGAGTAAGTTCAAGGGCAGCCTCAACTATATAGAGAGACTTTTCTCAAAACAAGCCGAAAAATTAAGACAGTGACACAGGATAACAGAATAGACTTGCCGGGCAGCTGTCATGGCTACTAGCTGAATCCGTGCCATAGTGGCTAAAGATAAGCATCAGGTATTGAGCCAGGCTGTGCTCACCCCTCAGAGATAAATGTATTCTGTGACTCCGGTTATACTGATGTCACCATTATGCAGATGAACACCTTGACTGCCTGGTGTCTGCTTAGCTGAGGTAGCATGTAGTGCACTGATTGCTCGTGTTTGGAAATTGCTCTGAGCAGAATTTGAGGTCGGACGAAATGAGACACAGTGCAACTTTCCAGTTCTTTTTTGATTCAGCATGGAAGCACTTCTGTGAGGCTGCAAATTACTTTTAAAATGCCCTTTACAACTGTTGTGAAGGACTTAAACATTTTAGAAATCTCCTTACCTCTCTTTGCGGTGAATCGTGGTAAGGAAGAAGGGTGGTAGCAAAAGAAGGACTTAGGACTTAGGACTTAGGACAGCTGCTAGTTGTTCCCCATGTTCACTCAGAAATCCATTTCTAAGACGCTTTCACAGGTAAAGGACACTGAACATTAATAGAGATAAGTAGGCATCCTCCATTTCCAATGGAAATATACTTGAACAATGAAAGAGCTCTATCACGGACCGCTCGCGGCGTGGGGATCTAGGGAGCACTGAAGTCAGGAATAGACGGAGTCGGCGATGACAGACAACACACTAACACAAGAGAGGCTGGTGATGTTGTTGTAATTTTTACTGAAGTGAAGCCTTTTGTGTTTTTTTTATATATGATTTTTTGGCTTGTAAAATAAGGGTGATTATTATAGGTTAACAAAAGTTCAAGGAAAAAATAAGAACAGAAACAGAACAGTGATCAATCATTTTGACATTGTGTAAGGTCGTGTGAGACAGTGATGATTTTTCTATGACCACAAAAATCTTTATAGATCAGTGTATTTTGTACACAACTTTTTTAAGGAAGTGGATCTTTGTTATTTCTTTAATTTTGTTCCCATAGATTTTATGTGAGCATTAATTTATTTTTGTCAGGTGGCCATGTTATTTTATTCTAGCTGAAACTTATTGTGTCTAACAAGGTGTTTTCTTCTTATGTTATTTTTGTTTGGTGAGAAAGCACAGGAAAGTTCACAGGGAAAAACAGAATAGTTTAGAAGGGAGAAAGCGGCTTGTTTTTACATACTGCTGGGCTAACTGTGTGTCTCCTGGCGAAGCATACTCAACTCAGGCTTTAAGCCTGGGGAGCCTCAGGCCTCAAGCACAGGGGTCATCCGCCGGGAACCCAGTCCCTATTTTGTCACGCCTTATTTGGCGGGGGCGTGGCAGAGCTCCAACTGACTGAGTTAACAAGTGTTAATGGACCCTTGACTTCACAGAATAAGGACAAACCTTCCCAGGTCCCTTGTAGCCAGGGGCGGCTTCTGATTGAGCTGTGGCCTGTGAGCAGAGTGGAGGAGCAGCAACTTCTAGGATCCTCAAGAGAGAACTAGTGCACTCTGCTTTCTCCCCTCCCTCCATCCTGGTGCTTGAGATACGGCTCTGGTAGCTGTATGTCCATCTTGAAAAAAAGACTGAGGGCCAGGCACATCCCAGCAGTGAGACAGAGCAGTGTGGGGCTGGACCTCTGATAACTCACAGGTGGACGAGTCCATCCCTTGTCTCAAAATCAAAAGTTTAGAAGAGTTGGTGATGTACCTCAGTGCTGAAGCCCTGGGTGCAATCCCCAGTACCACCAAAAAACCACAACATGACCAAAAGCCCATATTCCTAAATAGCACGGGGGTTGAGATTGAGAAGAAAATATATTTATTAACTCAAGATCTCATTTAATAGCTTCACTTTGAAAAAGAGTGCCATTTTGTACATCATTCACCCTGTTCAGCATAGAGACTTTAATAAAATGACTGTGTTAATGGTTTATGTCAAGATATCCCCTCAAGGCCTTAGGCTCTGATAGCTCACAGGTGGACTAGTCCACTGATAAGTTTAGAGCTAAATGTGACATTGGGAAGGGAAGCCTGGTCACAGGAGTTGAGTCACTGAAACGTGGCCTACAAGGCTGCATTCTCTCCATCCTTGAGACCTCTCTGCTTCCCGCCACCATGCCATGGACTGTTTCTCTTCTACAGTACCCTTCTGCCATGCTACTTTGCCTTGGATCCAGTGACCACTGACTTAAACCTCTACAAACTGTGAGAAAAAAATAAATCTTTCCTGCTTAGTGTTATGGGTGTTAGGTATTGCGTTCCAGCAATGAGAAAGTAATTAGATTGTTTACAGAGGTACCAGCAAGGTTAAGGAAATGAAGAGGGATTTTTGAGGTCTTCAGAGTTGGGCAGCAGTAGGAAACCATGCCTGTCCCTAAGGCCAAAAGGATGAGGGAAAAACTGGAAAAAACTGGCCGAGGACGGGAGCATTTACCGATCCACACAGAGCGGCGTGTCGCCACTCCTCCTGCTCTGGGACCTGAAGGGTGAGGTCAGTGTCTTAAGGCAGACAGCAGGGCAGGGATGGATGGAGAGTGGGTCTAGCAGACTAGTGGAGGGATTATAACCTGCACAATCACCGTCGAGCTGCAGCTCTCGGGTCCATTCATCACTGAGACTTTTCTAGAAAATGAGCAGTCTGGGCAGCTCTTTGAGGGACAACTCCACCAGACTGAGGGCAGTTCTCACAGCTCAAGACCATCTACTTTCTTAGTCAGCTTTACTAAATCTTTCGGAGGGCATGGACAACTCATCTTGTATCTGGTTGTGTTGCTGGCGCCTCCTTCCCAGTGTCCTTAAGGATAATAGCCTCAGTTTCACAGCTCAGCTTCTTCGTGCTACAGAGAGGAGATGACAGTCAAGCAAGAAGTCCCTGTAGTAACTAAGGTGTTTCCCACGTGAGCCTGCCATGGTTTACTTTTTGAAAAACAGTGGATATTATACCAACAAGAACCAACAAAATTAGCTTCAAATAGCGATGGACTCCACTTACATGATAAGCAGTGATGCACCCAGACCCACACTGCATCAGTCAGCCATGTTTTCTCACAGTATCCACAAATCCTCTGTCAAAGGAAGAAGACAGGTACAGGGGATTTGTGAGGAAATATTTGGAGAGAAATGAAGGATAAACACACTTATAATTGACTCTTTTCGCTTGCTCTTTTTTTTTTTTTACTTTTTAAGAAGGAAAAAAAAATCCCCAAATATGTAGATTCCTCTTGGACAATACTTCACATTCATTAACTATGAAAAAAGTATGTTAGTGCAAGGAAAAGGGAAAGCAAAAATGCGATCAGAGATGCCTCTGAGAAGCACATGTGACACCACTGACCTGAGGGCAATCCTGTCTTAATGAGAAAAAATCTGAAAAACTTTCAGCAGCTCGCACAGCCCAAACCAAAGCTTTTATGAGCAGATAGTGTCACCTTTGGGGTCACTAGAAATTAAAATCCTTACACCAGTTATGAAATGATACTCTTAGGAAGTATGAAAATAGCAAGTCATTCTGCTTTTCCAAAATGTAGTAAAAACACATCATAGCTCTGGTTTTGTGGGTCTTATTTAGATATATATATATTTCTTAGAGTTCTATTTTGGTAAAAAAAATTTTTTTAACTTTGTGTTCTTTCAGAAAGCAGTTTTGGTATATTTTTCTGGTGATCACTGAAGCTCATATATGAAAAAAAAGAATAATAAAAATCTGGCCTCAGAAGTCAAAAGAAGAAAACATGCATCTCATTTTATATATATATATATATATATATATATATATATTTTTTTTTTTTTTTTTTTTTTTTTTTAGGTTTTTTTGAGACAGGGTCTCGCTTTGTGGTTCAGGCTGGCCCTGAGCTCAGCCTCAAACTCACATCACAGCAATCCTCCTGCCTCTGCCTCCCGAGTGCTGGGATCATAGGGCGTGAGCCACCACGCCTGGCACTGTGGTATGTGGTACTGGTTGCTGCTGAGTGTGGGTCTCCACACCCAGTATTGTTATGTGGTTACAGGGGAATCAAACCCGGGCCCTTGCACTTGCAAGACAGGCGCTGGAACCACTGAGCTAACTCCCTGGCTCCTTTTTTTTTCCCAGCCAGAGATTTAGCTCAAGTGGTACTGTGCCTACCTCAAAAGCACAAGGACCCAAATTCAATCCCCAGAACTGCAAAAACGAAACCCCCCAAATATATATTTTGAGTCTTTAAACTTTTATTTGGGCTTTTGCTATGGTACACAAAAAGAAAACGTAAATTTCTGAAATGTATTGACATTGATGGGGATTTTCTTTCACTTAAAAGGAAGGCAAAATTTCTGAATAAGTTGGTTTTCTCCATGAGGAGATCTGCAGAGTCCTGGTCTTGGCAGATGACACATGTGCACGAACATTTCCTCCCCTTCTCTCGAAGATGCACAATTCACAACTCTTTTGCATGGAGAATCGCTGTGCTATCAAGGTGCCCTCTTGGGAGGGTTTGGGAGGAAGGATCTTCTGATCTTGGGTCACTCTGGGGCAGAGAACTTAGAGCTCAGTCATGTATATATAATGTTAATGTTGAGAATTACAACAGTGAATAAATCTGCTTCATGTCTGTTATATTCACACTCTTCTTTTCCTGCACAAACCCCTCCTCATCCTCCACATAAATTATGAATAAAAAGCAAAAAGCCTGCTTCAGGGAATGAAGTTCCTTTAACTACAGTATAATTGAAAGATGTTTATTGTTAGGTTATTTTGAAAATAGCCAGCCATCCCAGGAAGACCCCAATGCCAGGAAAGGTCCTAGGGGGAACAAGCTGAAACTGTGAGTGGGGTGACTTGCCTGTGTGTCACACGACAAGCACCAGTGGGAATGACACTGAAGACTTTCAGTGAAGACTTTGTTCTGGTCTCAGGAATCATTTCAAGAGGCCCTGGCGGACACTGAGTTCCTGAGAAGCTTCTGAGAAGTTCGTGACCTTCTCTGCCTGAACTCTACCTTATCTCTTAGATTTCACTTCATAAAGATCCCTAGGAAGGAAAAATGAAAATCCAGCACACTTGATACCCTGCTAGTGTTGGCACCCTCCCTCAGATTTGATTCATGTTTGCTCCTTACATTCTATCTCCTTTCAGTAACTCCAGAAATGATTTGACCAGATTCAGTGTATCCCAAAGCCCCAAGGCTGGATTGCGTCCACACATTGATTCACTGAAGATATATCACTGGTGCCCTGAGACCAGGGAGGCAGGGTGCCTGGCTCTGGGCCGCAGCGCTGGCCTCACAGCTTGGGAGCTGCTGCCAGGGCCCACAGGGAAGTCTCATGCCTCACACAGGAGCCCAGTCAGGACCTGGGTCAAAACCCAGAAATTGGGCTGGGGATATAGCTCAATGGTTCAAGCGCAAGGGCCCGGGTTCAATCCCCGGTAACCACATACAATACTGGCCATGGACTCACCCCAGCAGCAATCATTACCACATACCATGCCTGTAATCCCAGCACTCGGGAGGCAGAGGCAGGAAGATTGCTGTGATGTGAGTTTGAAGCTGAGCTCAGGGCCAGCCTGAACTACAAAGTGAGACCCTATCTCAAAAAACCAAAAAAAACCCAAACAAAACCAAACCAGAAATCACCAATTACTACAAGTGAGAATAGAACTCAATTATATATAGGCAATTATATTTATTTAAAGACATACACTTTACATAGTTATTTAAAAATTGAAACTTCATATCCTTTTAAATAGAACAGTTATTTCTTTTGATGTCTTAATAATTCTAATATTACATTAAAGGAAGGTTGACTACAAAACCATAACAATTTCTGTCTGGGTTAGCTGATTTTCTAGGTAATATAACTACACCCAAGTTTACTTGGTGGCTGCATAGTGTCATTTCAGCAAAATAACTGAAGTCCCTACAAATTCATCTTTAAGGCTGGTTCTATAATGCAAAACCTTTCAGAAGCCAAGTGAGTGGGAAGTCTTCCTAGGCCAGTGTGTGAATGCAGAACATTCCGGGTACAAAGCCTTTTGAAGTGAGGATTGCTTTTGCTTTGTTCTTTTTGTTTTGATTTGTTTCTTCTCAGTGTGAATGTGGGAGGACTCCCAGGCTTAGATCTTGGAGAACAAGTTTTCTGACACATGAAGTTCAGAAAACTTGGGTTAGGCACCCATAGTCTCTTTTTCACTCTGTGAGTTTGCAATGACAGCTTCTCCTCCTTCCTCTCAAGATACTAAGGAGAACTGCAGTCCTTTCTCAGGACAGGTACTGGCAGCCTTTTCAAAGCAGTGCTGCTTTAGGAGAGTTGGAGGCGGGTGGGGTGGAGCGGGCTGTTCTCCCTAACCTTTTGGGTAAGGCATAGTCAGGAATACCCGAGAGGAAATTCTCCACCGAGCTTCAGAATCACAGCACCAGGGCAGTCACTACAACCACCACGACCACCACACCGCCAGGCAGGAGAGGGAGCTGGGCCAGAGGAGGAGGTGGCAGGGGCTTTCTTTCAGAGTCTATGCTCTCTTCTGTAAGTCTATGGGAACTGCACCCCAGACAGCCTTCTCTTGATTCTAAAATGACAAAGGCTGTGCCCGCCTCTCCCCTCCTGTAGTTATACCCTTGTTGATCCTTTTTAAATGTACATACTCCCCAGAAGGAGTTATAGCTTAATTTAGGAATTACAGTATATCAGCTAGCATATGCTAAATGGAATTTATGATTATCTGTCTCATTAAAATTACTAATGCCCACCCAGTTGCTAAAACTATCATAATGCCTTATGATGTTTATCATCCTTTTTGTTGTTGTTGTTGTTATTTTATTCCTTGCATCATGTACTCATTTCTCTATCTAGTTACCACCCTGGTAGCTCATTTGCTCATCCGGTGCCAGCCTCCTCTGCCATGTGCTGTAATTGTTGTTCATTCACCCACCTCTCCAACCCTAGTCCAGGGCTTAGTTTGTCCAAGAGCTGAGTGAATCTGAGTAAGACTCTTTTCTAAGCTACTAGTGGAGGCAGGAAATTGTGAATTCTCTTCAGCATGCTCAAGAATATACTTTCCTTAGGTCTAGCCTCTGGATATGGAAAGAAAACTCTTGTTTTGAAACAGGGTCTTGTTTTGTAGTTGAGGCTGCCTTGAATTCACTAATAAAGTCCAAGCTGGCCTAGAACTTGGGCCAATCCTCCTGCCTCAGCCTCCCAAGTACTGATATTACAGGTGTGTGCTACTGTCCCCAGGTCTGAAAGAAAACTCTTAATGTGTTTGTGAGGATGACTTGCCCTGAAATGATTCTAAACCAGTTTAGACAACAAGAAGAAAACTTGATTTAAAGCCAAAAAACTTGCCTACGCTTCAACTATCAAAATATCTGAAAGGCAACTGTCTGTTGTTGAAATCCGTAATGATGCATACTGCAAAAGGCGTAAGAGAAGATTCTGGAAAAATTAAATAACAGAGATGCTCTTGAATTAAGGTTACTGGGAGTCCTCTTAAACTTCATGGACCTTAGGGCTGAAGTGTCAGGGGAGGAGCGACAGCCGCTTCCGCCTCTGGATGAGCCGAGGGCTGCTGTGTAGGGTCTAGGTAACGTTTCTACATTATCTCCCACTTCCCTGCCTTCCTGGAGTTTAGTGTTGATTTATAATTCTGTGCATAGGGCAGAAAATGAAAAGTTCCAGACAGTTCATCTAACATTAGTGAAGAAGTTTTACAGGGAGCATGTTGACTTTACTGTACAGTGCTGAGAGATTATTCTTTGATATTTTTTTTCTTGGATTCTATCTTCTTTTGCCTCCATTTTTATATATCCCCATAGTCCTTCCTTAGAAACATCTCCTTGTTTTTTAGGCTCACACTTATTTTTCCAGCGCTAGGAATTGAACTCAGGCCCTTATGCTTGCCTGACAGGTGCAGCACCACTGAGCTATATCTCTGACCCCTACAGACTCACTCTTTTCTTTTCTTTTTTTTTTTTTTTTTGAGACAGGGTCTCGCTTTGTGGTTCAGGCTGGCCCTGAGCTCAGCCTCAAACTCATCACAGCAATCCTCCTGCCTCTGCCACCTGAGTGCTGGGATTACAGGCGTGAGCCACCACGCCCAGCACTGTGGTATGTGGTATTGGTTGCTGCTGGGCGTGAGTCTCCACACCCAGTATAGGTATATGGTACAGGGGATCGAACCCAGGTCCTTGCGCTTGCAAGACAGACGCTGGAACCATTGAGCTAAATCCCCAGCCCCAGACTCACTCTTAGAATAAGAATGCTCCTGGGGACTCTAGTACCTACTGTGATATACTCTGAGGGGAAGACCAAGGCCCAGAGAGATGACATATTTGCCCCTGAAAGTTGGAAAACAAATCTTTTGACATATGGCCTCACATTCTTTGACTCTATGATGCTGTGTTGCTTCTCTAAGATAGTACTGAAGAGAAAGAAGACTCGTGTCATTGTAGAAAAAAAAGTTCTTTCACTGGAAAAAATAATAGCAATATCATACATGTGTTTGTGCTTTCAGAATGTTTCTTGAATTAAGGTGCTAAGCCAAGGTAACAGAATAAAAAAGAAACACTAATAAAATTAGAAAGAAAACATGTTTGTAAAACTAGATTAATCCTTAGATTTCTGAGTTGTTTCTCCAGCTAACTCGTCAGCTGTCCAGAATTTCTCCGGGGCAAATTTCTGATAATGTCCTTACCACTTTCACTAAGTGGTGGGAACCTTCAGACATGAATGAATTCAAAAAGCTTCAAACTATCAGGCTGCGAATGTAGCTCAGTGGTGCTACACCTGCCTGGCAAGTGCAAGGTCCTGGGTTCAATCCCTGGTACAAAAGAAAAAAAAATTAGAGCTATCTTGTGTATTTTTTTGGTTTCTTCACTTTCCTCCTGTGGATTTGGTTGAAGTTAAAACCAAAATGAAATACTGAAGGGATTAATTTTGATAAAAATGTTCATAGGAAGGACTGCTTCACCCTCTAACTATGGGTGACAATATATGGCTATGGCTCACTAGGAGGGAAAAAGATTTATTTAAGCATAATTGCTCAAAATATAATGTGATTCATAGAACATGGGACTTTCTATCTGACACTGTGCAACTGATCAGTGATTTTCTATCACATGGATGCTGAGGAGCAGGTTTGTATCTCTCATGGTCTATGCTGTCCCCTGGGTACCGTGCAGTGGGGCTTGAGTGTACACAAATGGAAAGTATCCGCTAAACACTCCGTGAGAGCTCTGCAAAACGTGGGGGCTGGCTGAACCCCTCCTTTTGCTTAGCCTGTGAACTGCCCCTGAGCCCCTTTTCCTGGGCTCACCCAGTTCACCGTGCTCCAGCTGGGCTATTTCCATTCTTTTCCCCAAATTCCACCTGCTAGACCTTGCTTTGTGGCCATCAAGTTGGATTCCCTCTTGTCTCAGGACTGGTCCTTTCTCCCAAGGAAGCCTTTCTGGGGTGCTCTTCCGGAAACAGTATTGCCTGTATCCACTCTGACTCCAGCCCAGTATTGCTGTTGTTTCTTTCACGGCACCTGAGATGAGATCATCGAGTCTGTTCACGTTTTGCTATTGGTTTCCTGTACTTTCCCTCCCTGTGAACACCTAAGAATGTGCTTCTCCTGTTCATCATGCATGTGGTAGCACCTTTCATGGCACCTGCTCCCCTGAAGATGCTGGCTCAATATTTGCAGACTGTACGAACGAACAAACAGAACAGGCTGTAGGATTGTGGGCCTCTGTTCACAAAGTCCTGACAGTGTCACCTGGATTTGGAGTTATCTGCCAGGAATGAACGCAGTTGTGGCTGGTAGGAACACAAACTCATTGGCCCAAGGCGACCACGTCTCACAGGGGATTCCTCCTAAACCTGGAGGGACTCTGACAGTCCCTTGTCACCATGGCCGTCACCAAAGGGAGCTTTTCCACAGCTCAGCGTAGGAACACCTGTTAGTGGTAGACGGAAGGGATGCAAAGATGAGGAGGCCACAGAGCTTGTAGCCAAAATGGGGAAGACAGAGGTGATTTACTTTCTTGTATGTTGCTCTGAACAGGGGCTATTTATTAGCACAGGAGGCGCCTTGGCAGCCTTGTTGGTCTCTGTGAAATGCTAAAGCCCTCAGTCCTTTACCTTTGGAAGCAAGGACCTTCAGACTGCACCAAAAGGCTTACTGTTTCTACACTAATTATGATTTTTCAAAATTACCTATTATCGAGGGCCTGTGATGTGCCAGATCCTGTCTTGGCATTTTTACATTGGCTTTTGCCCAAGGTCGTTCCGATGATATTATACTCACTTTTACATTTGCAGAAACCTGCACTCAGAAAAGCTCAGTAAATTGCAAGCTTACCAAATTAGTATGTGATTGACATTCGTCAACCCCAAGTGTGTCTAATAACAGAGCATATGCTGCTTTCACTGAACCTCAGGCTGCTGTTTCAGATATTTCAGGGCCTACTTCTTCCACTTTTCCCCTACAGCGGATCTTTTCCTGGCCTCCCTCATCTACTGGGAGCCGAGACTATCCCTCAGATATCAAGTGGCTATGAACTCACACGGGCTCCTTTACAAAGAGTGTGCATTCTCCTGGCAAACTGTATGGAGGCATCCAGTAAGTAAGGTTGTGGGAGCCGTGAGGATACCCAGGAGGCTCGGGAGGGAGGAAGACCCCAAATCACAGCCCCCAAAGGTGACCAACTCAAGCCCTGTAGGGGCGCCGCTCATTTGGAACCGAAAGACATTCTGGTGGCCTGTGTTCCTCACGTCTCCTGCCTGGCCCTGAGTATTTTCTCTCCTTAATGGCCCCTTGCAAAGTATTTATTGACAAAAAATGGCTGTGTCTTCTAAGTAGTGTGATTTCTCAAGTGTGTGTTGTGGGGCCTGGCAGCACCGACCTCACTGGAGCTGGACTTCCCCATCTCCTAGAAGTGGCCCTCCTTCCAAAGCCCCTGTGGATGTGGATTTCCTCCTTTTCCCCCAAAGCTATTGCTTTGGTTCTTAGAAAGTGTGGTTTTATTCCTAATCATTATATCTTATAAATCTATGATTTGACATGTCACATCCCCCAGTGAAGTTCTTCATCAGCGCTGGGCCATTAGGGAAACTAGGCAGAGGCCAGAGGGGGAAGAACGTGAGCATAGACCCAGCGACATCTCCCGATGGCAGGCACTGCGGGGAAATATGAGTGGCCTAGAGGAGAACCTTGAAGAGTGATTATACTCTGCTACAGTAAGAAAGGGACTTTCCTTAAAGCTTCTTTGGCCTTCTGTCTGCTCTAGGTTGAAATGGTTTTGAAAATACTTATGACCACTGAGTTCAAAGCAAAGGCTTTTGGGGAGACAGATGTTTCCCAGCTGTTACTCTGAGTGTGGCTTATAAGAAGGCTTATACTCTGGCTGGGGATGTAGCTCAGTGGTTCTGGCACCTGCTTCACAGGTGTGACGTCCCACAATCCCCAGTACCAAAAAAAGAACAAGAAAAAACCCCAAGACATTCCCACGGTGGGAAGGAGAGGGCTGAGGAGCCAGGAAGACAGCAGAAGAGAGCGAGAAGAGAGAGGATGGAGCCAAAGAGGGGGAGAATTAGAAGTGAGGGAACAGGGGTATAAGGGTTCGGTTTCCTTTTCCCATGAAATGATGGGACCCCCTGAGGGTCACTAGTTTGTTTGCACTCTTCTTGGGAAATGCTGCAGCCTGAGGCACGAGCTGACTTTCAGAAAGCTCAGTGGGCCAGAGAGGCACAAGTCATACAGAAAGGCTCCGACTGGCCCGTGAGCTAGCCAGGGCTGTCAGCTACAGCTGAGCCATCCTGAGACCTCGGAAGGAAACCAATGGGAATCTTGTCTGGAGCCTCTAGTGCCCAGTGAGCTCCCTGCTAGGTGCTTGGAAACAGATTGATGAACATAATGGAGTGATTTTTGTAATCTGTCATAATACCATAAGCCACAGCTCCAGACTTTGACCCCTCACAGGTATAATAAACCCCTTTATTCAGCGGCACATGTTCTCCCGAGGGGAGGGCGGGGGGAGGCCTTCTAATCACACAATATCAGCATATGTTTTCCTGAAGCACAAAGCATTATATTCATTAGCAGTAATCTCATAAGCAGGTTCTTTTCACTAGCCTGTTAACTAATTGACAGTTAAGAATTTGTATTAATAATACACAGCAGCCAAGCATGGCTTAATCTGACAGTTTTATTAAAAATATAGGCAAGCTCTACAAACCAGCATGACTGTTACCCTTTATGCTGTAATCCTGCTTATCAAAGCTCTTAACTTCCCCGTAAAACAATACCACTCTGGCAGAGAGCTGTTCTCCCAGGAGTCAGCAGAGTTCCGAGCTTGGAGGATTTTTAAACAAGGATGTGATTTTTGCCTGTGTTTTCTCAAAACCATAATGACACCATTCACTTGTAATGGACCAAATTATTCAGATGGTAGATTAGCAAACTCTCCCCTTCTGGAAATACTCCCCTGGCATGGAATACACTTTTCTCATTGTTCTTGTTACTTTTTGGAACAGTTTTCAGAGTCGTCTTTCATGAGTATCTTCAGTTGCACAATTGGGGTTTCCTTGATGTTCTGAGTCCCTTTGGGATGTTTACCTTTTGCCATCACTTTGGCTTTGGGGGAGAGTTACACATCACACAGTGCCAGACCTGGTAAATGAGGTGGATGAGGACACACAGTCATGTGTTTACAAGCCTGCCTTTCCCTTGAGTGGCACTCGGTAACAGCATTCACTGTAGTTTTGATCACACTTTGTAAAGATACTCACAAAAGAGGATTTCCAGAACTATTTTAGGGAGTGGCAAGAATGATGGGATCAGTATGTTCAAAGTGTGTTCGAGGGAGAGTATTTTGAGAGCTCCATGGTACTGCAGCTTTTACTGCAATAAAAATTTCAAAATTTAACCATTGTGCATTTTGATCACCTCTGTAGTTCTCAAATCATGAATAATTCCATCAAGAGTTATATAAAGTGATGGTGATGATGAAATTTAAAGCATATCATGTCCACACTAGCTTTTCCAGTCTTCCCCTTTGAAATTCAGTACTCAGTTCAAAACTTCCCTCCTCCAGGACTTTGTTCTGTGTGGTCCTTGGGACTGAACCTGGGCCAGGCAAGGAGCTACACCCCCCATTGTTTTGTTTTTAGGTTTTTTTATGTTTTTAGGTTTTTTGAGACAGGGTCTCACTTTGTAGTTCAGGCTGGCCCTGAGCTCAGCCCCAAACTCACATCACAGCAATCCTCCTGCCTCTGCCTCCCGAGTGCTGGGATTACAAGTGTGAGCCACCACGCCTCGCACTGTGCTATGTGGTGCTGGTTGCTGCTGGGGTGAGTCTCCACGCCCAGTATTGTATGTGGTTACCGGGGATCGAACCCGGGTCCTTGCGCTTGGAAGACAGGCGCCGGAACCACTGAGCTATATCCCCGGCCCAACCCCCAGTTGTTTTTTGAATTTTGTTTCGAGACATAGTCCTACTAAGTCACTAAATTGCCCAGACTGGGATAGAACTTCCGACCCTCCTGCCTCAGTCTCCTAGAGTGGTAGGATTACAGATGGGCTCCACCATGCGTGGTTTCTCTGTGACATGTTCTCTAATTTCTCCCACTGACAGACATCAAGTAATGTTCCTGGTGCTTGACTCTCTGTTTCAGTCTCAGCACTTTTCCAAGACATACATATGGCTATGGAACTCTTCTGCTTAGAGTTACATGCAAATTCAGGTCTTCATTCCTTCATCTCTTGAATGCTCTTAAATACACTGATATCAGACAACAGAATATCACAATAATTACAAAACTATGTATTTTATAAAGTTAGCTAACAAAACAAGAGCTGGCTATTTAAATGTTCTGTGTTTATTTATGCTTATCTTAGTCTCATTTTTTTTTTTCTGAGACAGGGTCTCACTATGTAATTTAGGCCAGCTTTGAACTCAGTATGGAGCCCAGGCTGGCCTTGAACTTGTAGGTGATCCTCCTGCTTCAGCCTTCTGAGTGCTGGGATTACAGGTATGTGCCTCTATGCCAAGCCTTAGTCCCATGTTTTAAAAATATCCCTGGAATTATATGTTTGTGTATAGTACATGCTGTGTAGTATGTGGCTTTAAGTAGTAATATAGTAGTATATCTGGGTATAGTAAATGCTCTGTAGTATATGGATATAGCAGTAGTACAGTAGTATACCTGGGTATAGTAAATGCTGTATAGTAATTGGGCACAGTAGTATTATAGTAGTATATCTGGGTACAGGAAATGCCACCAAGATTGTTCCTTTAGCTGCCAAGATAGCAGCTAGCAGCCCGTTGCTGAGCTCTCCCAGAGTACCTGCCGATAGGAGCTCCAAAAGTTCCGGCTGTTCTCAAGTGCCTCCTAAGAACTGATCTATAATAGGAACAAAGGTCTGGTCCATTGCCGTAAATTTAAGGTCACCCAGCTTCGTAGAATCAGCAAAACTGTCTGAGATCTTTATTATGGCCACATTGCAGTTCAGCCTCTCCCTCTGCCCAATCAGTCTACATCAGCTTGGACTGGCTGAGTACTCCCCAATAAATCTCTTTAACCTGGTTTCAGAATCTCAGAAAAACTGGACCATGATGAGGAGGATGTGCAGATATGCTAAATACTGTATTCACGTCTTCTTGGAATTGCGCTCATTTGATTTAAACAAACACAAAAAACAACAACCTCTCAAAGCAAATAGAATTTGAATTGTTGGCTGATGATTGGTTGGTTTTGTAGTTTAAAGAGACCCAAGTTGGGCCATATAAAGGTTACCAGGTGGGTCCCTCTTTATAATTTGGCCTCCTTTATTTAATCATTGGACAGCTAATTTCCTGTCTTTCAACTAATCCTTCAAAACCTAATTATCCTTTAATCCTTTGTATCTAATGTATCTCTTAGAAAGGATGCATAATGCAAGTATTGCATACAAAGGCTGCCCATATTTTAGCCATTGTGCTGGGTCTTTTAGTATGTTGGAAATATCTATTTGCCTTATTCACATCTCATGATAGTTGGAAGGGTCTACTAGAAGTTCTCTTTCTTGAGTATTTGGGTAATGTGTCACCTTGGAGCATAGTTTTGACTCCTCTTTTTCAATAGTACCTTCTAGTGACTTCCAGTGTTGACCAGCTCACAAAGAGAGCTTTGGATTGCCTTCTACCTGCACTTCTCCTGTGCTTACCTCTTATTTTCTAGTCCAATATCTATCTTTTCAGGGATATTTTGGCTCATAGCTTTGTACGGTTTTTCTCCCTACATAGTTTAAAAGGAACAGTTGTGCTTTATAAATCAATACGCATATATAATAACCTACGTCAAAATCAATAAAAATAAAGATCCATCCTATAATGTCACCCAATGTATTTATTCCAACTCTTTTGTTTCCTTTTAAGAAAGTTTCTCCTTTGATTATGATTATAAACTCGTGACTATGCTTCCTCCACAAGGTCAATATAACTTTCATACTATTACTACTACTATCTCCGGCCAACAACATCTAAGACTGATGCTGTTATTTTCCGATACTCAGAATGTCACAGCTGCACAATGGATATTTCTTTTAGTTGGCTTCCTTTTCTTTCAGTTTTGCCTTTGACATCCTGGTGCTTTTTGGTTTTTGTTTTTACAAAATTTATGATATGCCAGACAGATGGGGAATCCTTCTTGGAATTGGTCATCCAGTTTTACACCTGTCCTGCATGGGGGAGAAAACCTTTAGTGCGCAAAGTCTGGTTCTAGGAAGACAGAAAAACAGTTGGGAGGCAAGAGCAATGTCACTTTCAATGACAGTGCTGTGAAGATATTTCCTTTTCACCTGGGAGTTCATACAGATGTTTTACAACTTAATCATTTATACTTGTACCTTAGTTTTCACTGGTCCGGGGCACTTATGCCAGTCTCAGGGATACCACTTATACGGTAGAGTTGAACATTTATTATGGAAGGTCTCTGGCAAATGACAACCAAGAGTTTTGTTTGACTAAGATCAGAACTTTATGCAAAGCAAGTGGCCCTTTTTTCTTTTTTAGGTTTTTTGAGACAAGGTCTCGCTTTGTAGTTCAGGCTGGCCCTGAGCTCAGCCTCAAACTCACATCACAGCAATCCTCCTGCCTCTGCCTCCCGAGTGCAGGGATTACAGGCGTGAGCCACCACGCCCGGCACTGTGGTATGTGGTACTGGTTGCTGCTGGGGTGAGTCTCCACACCCAGTATTGTATGTGGTTACCGGGGAATCGAACCCGGGCCCTTGCGCTTGCAAGACAGGTGCCGGAACCACTGAGCTAACTCCCTGGCCCCAAGTGGCCCTTTTTTCTGATGTGCCCTTAGGCAAACATACACTGACGATCGTGACTTTTTGGCTATACCGCCAGAAACTAGAGATGAAGCAAGAGAACTGAAGGATGGATGGCGGCCAATAAGACTTTGCACAGCAACGCTAACCAACAAACGTCTTGATGAGTATTTAGCAAGTGTCTAGAGATTCCTAGTGACGATTGTTGATCAAAGTGTGAACTGCTATTATGTTATGGAGATTTTGAGCCTCATTAGTTTTTAACCTGAACCTAGTTCTGCAAAGGTATGTTCGTATATTGCCATTTCAAATATCTTGTCTAGTTTTCAGTTGTTTATGGTGGAAAGGCAGTTCTGTTGGAAATTAATTCTTGGACAAAAGCAAAAATCTGCTAACTAATTCAGAGTCTTCCCATTCTCACTCTTCACTGTCTTTGGAATCCATTCTACACCAGAGGAAATATCAATGCCGTCTAGACGACATGGGACATTTTTGGGAAAATGCATACTCTGTCTGAAGGCCTATTATTCTAGGTAGGAGGATAAGTACCACCCTCATTATTCTGTCACATCCTAAGCAGAAGTCCTGAAGGATCCTCTAAGTTTTCGGTGACGAAGCTTAAAAATAAAAAACACACACACATGCAAAGGATCAAATTCATCTTCGAATAATTTAACAGTATGTCAGAACAAGTCCAAGGCTCTCTAGGATACAACGAAATCTAGCATCTAAACATAGAAGATTCTAGACATTCTATAAATGTCGTAGCATCTAATAAAAATCACCAGGCATACACAGAAGAAGAAAAATGTAGCCCACACTCAGGAAAAATAAACAATGGAAACATCCAGAAATGATAGAGATAGAATTTATAGATGAGGAACTTAAAACAGCTGGTACCAATCTAAGGAATATTTTCACATATACCAGGGAAACGAGCGTGATAAGAAGTGTGGATGTCTTGTGTGGACCTAGACGCTTGGATTGGAGTGCTGGTGCTCCCTCCGGCTCAGTGGTATGACGCAGGGAATCCCTCTCCTCCCCGGCTGGGACCTCCCCTCACGCCCTCTCCCTCCTCCTTTCAGTCTCTTGCTCATCCTATGTCTCCTCCGTCCCAAATAGCTCTTGATCTCACCCCCATGGCTTCCAACGATCTTTCCCTTAGACTATGACAGCGAATCTCCCAGATTCCGAGAGCACGGTCCCCCCTGCAGGCTGAGGGCCCTTCTTGGCAGCTCCGCCGTTTGCCTCCTTGAGCTTCTCTCCAAAGCATTCTTTTCCCCCTCACTGCTCTGCTCCTGTGCGTTCTCTGGAGTCTTCCTGCCTGGAATGTCTCCCCCCGTGACTTTCTACTCAGTTAGTGTCTGATTCGTCCTTCAAGGCCCAGTTAAATGCCCTTTCCTCAGGAGAAGACTTTGCTGATGACTGGGTCCCTACAAGGCGCTCTCACGCTTCTCCGATGCAATCGTCACAGCACTTATCTTCCCATATTATAATCGTCTCTCCTCATGCCAACGTCCGCGACTGTGCCTGTGGCATCCCGGTGCCTAGCGCAGTGCCAGATCAAGGAGAAATGGACGGATGTTGATTCGTCATAACATCCCAGCTGTGCTCCTTCCGCCCCTCGCGCAGTCTCCTGCTTCAGGGCACGCCCCTCTCTGCTTCAGGGCACGCCCCTCTCTGCCTCAGGGCACGCCCCTCTCTGCTTCAGGGCACGCCCCTCTCTGCTTCAGGGCACGCCCCTCTACACCTGGGTTTGCGGAACAGTCTCAGCTCGGCTTTCCGGGGAAGTTCTCCATCTAATCCACCCAGCTCCGAGCAGCAAGAATCATTGTCCTCAAGCACCATTTGGATCATATCACTGCCCTTCTGCGAAGTCTGCAGGAGTCCCAATTGCCTCTTGAATTAAATTAAAACTCCTAATCATGGTTTCAAGGGTCTCTACCAATTAGCTGTCTCTCCCCCCCCCACGCTGCTTGTCACAGCCCTGCAGTGCGGCCTCCCCGCTGCTGCCCTGCAGATCTGCTCTCGCCACTTCCCTCCGAAGCCTGCCTCACGGTAGTCTCTCCTTTTGAGCTCTCTCCCTTCTCCTGTTTAAAAAATATTGACCGAGAGTCGTTTCCTTCATGAGTATTTCCTAACTCAACTCCACATGTCTTTGTCTTTCCTGTCTTCACCTGTTTTCAGCTTTTGTATTGTATTCTCATGCCTATATTCTTAGTGGCCACGCCCCAGGTCTTCTGCTAACTTAGTTGAGGTACTGTTTGTCTTATAGTTCAGCAACTCCCAGGACAAAGAGGATGTCGTGGAGGCTGGCGTTCGGCAATAGTTCACCCTCAGTGTCTCTGCTGGGGTGGAATCCTAGTACAGTGATGAGGAAGAGAACAAAACCAAACATTTCTGGATTGATGATGTAGTTCAGAGAAAAAGCATGTGCTTAGCCTGTGTGAGGTTCTGTGTTAAACCCCCGGCAACATAAAAGAAACTAAAAACAAAACGAAAGTTGGATTATCCACACTATGACAGAGGGCTGTGCTTTATATATATTGTTTCATCGATGCCCCTAACCATCTCATGAGTTAGGAATTATAGTTCCTGACTCCTAAGTACATTAGGAATCAGGGAGATTTGGAGAATCTGCTCTTGTCACCGATACAGGTCTTTCTGGTCCCACAAAATATGCTTTTGTTTTCATCTCAGAGAAGATGCTTCTGGACAAGTGGGATTTCTGGCCAAGTGACCCAAATCAAAACCAAACCAAGGACGCACGCTCTGACAATGCTGTCTGCCACTTGTGACCTGAAGACCACGGTCTCCTTGTCCTATTGCCTGGCTCTGCTGACTGTCTGTCTACCCTTTGTGATAAGAGGAGACACTCCCTGTAAATGGCCATGTCTAAAATGAAGTATGAGGGACTGACTGGAGAGGGTGAGAAGGGCTTTCTGAAAAAATTAATGTCATGATCATCCCTTCCGGTTGTGCCCCCATTAAGCTTCGGTCTACACTGTTGGTTGTAATCAAAGCAGCTTGCTTGCTTGCTTTCTTTCTTTTGTTTCTTTTTCTTCTCCTCCACCTTCTCCTCTTCTGCCTTCTTCTTTTAGTTTTTTTTGGTCACAGGGTTTGCTTTGTAATTCAGGCTGGCCCTGAACTCATTATGTAGCCCAGGCTGGCCTTGAACTTTCAGCAATCCTCCTGCCTCTGCCTCCTAAGTGCTGGGATTCCAGGGATGAGTCACCAGGCCATGCATAGCTGCATTTCTACATTAGCTTTCATGGTGACCACAGAGAATATCTTACTCTGTTTTGTTTCACTTTTTTGAAGCACTGCACCCAAGTCTGCTTTATTTAGAAGACAAAGGTTCTTTTCAAACACTAAACTCATTTTCCTACTCAACTTCTTTCTTTTGTGATTGAGGAGAAAAGAAAAAGAAGAAAAGAAAGAAAACCAGTGTCTCAGGGAGACCTCTTGAGGCTGAGGAGTGACATCTCTTGGTGGAGAGATGGCAGAGGCGTCTTAGCCTGTTTTAATCAGGACAGCAGAAACCAAGCATTCAGGGCTTCAGAATGGCTAGGAGCCCACCAACACAGCTAGTAAAAAACTGTGACTGCAAAATGTACATTTTCCTGAGAAAATAGTTCATCGGGTTCTTATGCAAGTTTAAGGTTTCTTGGACTTGGCCTATGTTTTCTTAGGGTGTCTAAGTGAGGGTGACCTTCAGCAGAACCACAAAGGGAGGGGCCGGGGAGTTAGCTCAGTGGTTCCGGGCCTGTTTTGCAAGCGCAAGGACCTGGGTTTGATTCCCCGGTAACCACATACAATACTGGGCGTGCACGCCCAGCAGCAATCAGCACCACATACCACAGTGCCAGGCATGGTGGCTCACGCCTGTAATCCCAGCACTTGGGAGGCAGAGGCAGAAAGATTGCTGTGATGTGAGCTGGAGGCTGAGCTCAGGGCCAGCCTGAACCACAAAGCGAGACCCTGTCTCAAAAAAAAAAAAAAAAAAAGAAACACAAAGGGAGACTCAAAACTCAGGTTCCTAGGCCCCCGAAATTTTCTGAAGTATGTGGTGTGGGACTTTGAACTTTTTACAACTTCCACTGGTGATTTAATCAAATTCCTAAGGTAGCTAGAAGGTCCCAAATGTGTTATATCATCTGTTAGAATAAGAACAATTAGGGTGTAAGGAGATGATCATGTTTACCCCAACAGGCCTAGGTTAAAATTTCATCACAGCTACCTTTGCACTGGTCCTTAATTATCTCGATGTTAAGCATGGGGCTGATTAATTTATCTGTCTTGAGATGATATTGCCTGAAACATTGAAGGGCCCCAGGAAATATTATTTATTTTTCACAGCTTCTTTTAAACACTGACTATTCCCTCAAACTCTCCAGGTCCAATATTTGAAATTTTAAAAATACTTTATGAGGCTCTTTTTTGCTGTTACCCCAAAAGAAATAAAAATCCAATAAACTAAGTAAATTATTTAACTATAGTGACTCACAAGGCAAATAGAAAGAGTTTATTTGTTGGTTTGTTTGTTCTGTGGTACTGGGGTTGAACCAAGGGCCTTTGTACTGGGCTAAATACCTTCCTCCCCCTTTTAAATTTTAGATTTTTAAAAAGGATCTCACTGTAAGTTGCCCAAATTTGTGATCTTCCTGCCTCAGCCTACAGAGTGCTGGAATTACAGGCATATATATGCCACCAGGCTGGGTTTTAAAGGGGTTTTGTTATGCCATAAAATGCACCTGAACTGTAAATTACAAGCAGAAATTCTCTGTCTTAACCTCAAAAAATTACAATATTAGTGCTCCTCAACTCTCTTTATAGACTCATAACAGTATTTACCAATAAAAACCAACAAGAAAAAAGTCTTCCATTACCTTAAATACATAATAGTCATGTTATTGTGAGTGTTTAATCACTTAAGAATCTATTCACTGTTATGTCTTCAAAAGCAAACAGCCAAAAAAAGAGAAGAGAAATTCTTACTTAAAACTAGTCGTAAAATCTTACATTTGGTGTGTATCCGCCCTTCTCTCCCCCATGCACATCCTAGACTTGTCCAAGCAAATTCTTCTGTGATTTACAGCTCTATTCTACCTCAGCCACGTTTTCCATCACTGGAAGAAGCAGCGATGTGTCATTTGTACAGATTTTTGAACATTCTGTTCACAATGTAAGCAAAATAATCTAAAGAAACTTCAATGTAAAAGCAACAAAATCTATTACTAATTTATCTTCTCTCAGACTAACCAGTGCCACTGGATTACCTGAGTAATCTAAGACTATCTAGCTCATGATTTTGGGGGAAGGCTGGACATTGATTTTAGTCATGGTGGAAGAAGATATGCTTAGAGCATATGAAATTGTGTCTCTGTGAATAGGTGGTGTTCGAAAGGCAGAGAGCAGCAGGCTGCTTCTCGTGAATTTATCATCTGATTCATATCTGTTGGCCAAATTTCGAAGAGGCTAAGCGCTGATTTTGTGCTCTTCGATCGCCATCTGCTGGTGATCCTTGGTACTAAGGATAAAAACGCCTCAGAAAAATTCAACAATCCTTATACTGCTTCAAGTCTTGCAAACCCAGAGATTTTTTTCTTTTCTTCGTCTGCCTTTCCTTTGCTTTCCTTCCTTCCCCTTCCCTCCCCTTCTCTTTCCCTTCGCTTCCTCTTCCCCCTTCCCTTCCCTTTCATCTTCTTTTCCCTTTCCTCTTCCTCCCCTGCCCTTCCTCTTCTTTTCTTTTTTTTCTGTTACAGGATTCTGTTATGTTTCCAAGCTGGCCTCGGATAGCGGGACTCAAGGGTAGCTTCAACTACAGATGTGCCTTGCTAAAACCGCTGTTCTTAACAACAGCAGCAATGCAAGCGAGTCAAAAACAAAGTCACAGGGGAAAGCTTTAGGTAAAGACAGAAGAAATTATAGCAACTAACATCATTCAACAAATATTTTTTAAGCATCTAACATGGCCTAGATAGATGCTAGGGATGCACCGGAGAGACAAACAGGGCGACAGAATCTGTACAGATTTAATTTGCATGCAGGAGATAGGCAGTAAGCGAGTAAGTCGATATGGCCGAGTAGTTAAGTGATACTCCCTAAAATAAAGCAGGGCAGGACAGCAGGAAGAGCTGGTGGAGGGAGGGCGCTATCTTAAGTGGAGAGGCCTGGAAAAACTTGGAGGAGGAGACACTGACTCGGCCCAGACAAATGCGTTTTGTTGAGTGTTTCTCCTGCACAGCCCCAGCTAATAGCTTTGTATAATGTAACGCTCGCCACACCTCGAGGATGAGGTCACTATCACTCCCCTTTTACTCGGAGCAGCTCAGAGCAGAGAGAAATGGAGCTGGTATCCAAACCTGGGTTTTGTCCTCTCATACCACTTTATAACTTTTCAAAACTCTCTCAAGCAAATGGAATAATATATGCAGAAATGTTTTGTGGCTGATAAAGTACTATGCAAATACAAGCAATTAAAATGATAACTATTTTAATGTAATCTGATTTGACCTTCATAACATTCCTGTAAGAGAAATAAAGTGTGTAATATTTTACCATTCCATAGACAAAAACACACACCATGTGAAGTGGCTTGGCCAAGGTTACAAAGGTAGTTAATGGCCTGTGCAATATCAGATTGATATTTCTTTTCTTTTGTTAGTACGTGTGTGTCATAAATAATGCTTACATTCCTTGTGGGATGTTGTATATACTCTCAACATATCTTAATTCCCTTTCTAAAGAGTTATTTTAAAGTTTTTGCTTTCATCTCTTGAGATGATAAATTATACTACTTTTCTTGCTAAGCTTTTTATAACTTCATTAATCATCAGAATTAAAAACAGTAAAACATTCATAAATAAGTCTTCTGGACTGGGGAGAGTGTGTGTGTGTGTGTGTGTGTGTGTGTGTGTGTGTGTGTGTGTGTGTGTTGGTATGAAGGATTGAACCCAGGAAGTGTTGAGCTATATCCTTAGCACTTTTAAATGTATTTTTTTCCTAAATTTTAATGCAGGGTCTTATTAAGTTGACTAGGCTGACATTGAACTTGTGATCTTCCTGCCTCACTTCCTGACTAGCTGAGATAATAGGCGTTGGAACCAAGTCCCACCAAGACAGTCTCTCAGGACACGTCATGATCTTAAAGTCCAACCAAGAGATTTATTACTCAGCTGAGGACCATCTTTCCATGTGGAAAAAGACAAAGTGGTAAACTGGGGCACAATATTTAAAGGCAAATTCTATCTCCCCCCCCACCTGTTACCAGGTGGTTTCTATGCAGGAGCAATTAGGTCATTCTATTGTTAAAATGCAGAAGTGAGTCATTACAGAAGCCAACAGCAATGATTAGATCAGTGGTTACCATAGAATAGCATGTTCTAAAAACATACAATCTGTGGCTGCTTACATTAGTTCAGTGGACAGTTCCCAAGGAGACAAGTTCTGGGTTCAGAGGGAGGTTACAGGATACAAGGTGGAGGCTCTTAACAAAATGGCTGTTTTTATGTCAAGTTGGGTCTCACAATAGACTCACATCACCTTGTCTGATGTAAGAACTGGCAGTAGAGCTCAGTGGTAGAACATCTGCCCAGCCTATTCAAGGTCCTGAGTCCAATCCCCAGCATTTCCAAAACAAAGTAACAACAGGAGGTTCTTTGAATTATTCTTTCTTTCTGTATCTTTGACATCTTTCATACTACAGTTCCTTCTTTGTCTTTCCCATTTTGCCTCCATTCCCTAAGTCTCAATGACATGCAGTGTATCATCTTCCTTGTCACTATGACAAAATACGTGACACCCCCAAGTTAAAAGAGGAGAAGGTTATTTTGGCTTGCAATTTCAGTGGGTTCAGGCCATGGCCTCTTCCATCCAAGGTGTCTGCTTTGATCCAAGGCAGACACAGCAAGGTGGAAGAGGCTGGCGGAGGAAACTGCTCATGCCATGGTAGCTCAGAAGCGGAAGGACGGGGACAGGATAAAAATACACCTTTCCAGATCATGTGCCAGTGACCTTCCTTTAACTAGACCGCACCACCTAATGGTAAATTAGCTACAAGTCCTTGATAAAATAATCCACGGATGAAGACAGTACCTCAAGATCTAGTTACCTTCCCAACATTTGAGCAGTAGGGGCACCTGGGGTTGCATTTCAGATCTAACACATAGCAGGCAGGGAATAGAAAGGAAGTATTCAGCTTCAAGTTCATTTAGTTAACATGAAGGAAAAGGTGTTTGTCCTCCTAACAGAAGCAAACCAGACCATTAGCTCTGGAGGTAGTCCAGGAAAAATAAGAATTTCTTAAGGCAACTAGATAGTGTTTGAAAATTATTCTTTGCATGATTAATGTACTTCTTTCTAGATACTCTGTTCAGGAGGTAACTACCAGTATTTCTAGATATAAAGTCTGTCAAGAACAACCCTCATCCAGGAGAGCAGGGGCCAGCCCTTCCTTGACCACTGAGGGCCACCAAGGGCCAAATTTTCAGAAAACCCCACAGGGGCGATGTGGCATGAATGTTGCTCTGGTAGCAAGTTTACTTGCCCTAAACACCCCTGCGAGCTCTCTCCCACCCCACCGCTCCCATCCCCAATTAAGTTTCAATCTAGACTTTTCTTGAACTTTGGAGTAAAGTATTGCTTAAATCTTCTATAAGAACTGAAGATAAGATTATATCTAAAAACTAGAAGGACCCCAGTCCCTGTGCAGCAGGCAAGAGAGTCTCAAGGTTAACCAGAAAAGACAACCCACGGGAGAGCTGTAGGCTGATTTCTGGAATGTTTTAGCCAGGAGACCAGCTAGAAGCATCTCTTGAGGGACACAAGTCAGAGAGACCCTAGCTATACTATATAAATACAGAAAATTATCCATGATTAAAAAGAAAACAACCCAGTACCCAGTCCTCTCTCTGTATGCCTCTTCCTGTGCCTTCTTCCAGTATTCCTTCCTGACAAATTAGACTAGAGACTGAGCTCCTCGACCTTTAGAGGCCGAGCTCCTCGACCTCTGTCTGTCCTTCAAAGCCCTTCAAATGCCTTTCCATAAACTCATTTATCATTTTGCCAAAATGACTCAACCATTGGCACAACTCTATGACCTCATTATGCTTATTTTAAAAGAATGGGGCAATGGTCAAATAATTTGGGAAACTTCCTATCTTATACCTTCAAGATTTACATACTTGTTAGCAGTTAAG
This sequence comes from Petromus typicus, assembly GCA_004026965.1. Taxonomy (NCBI): domain Eukaryota; kingdom Metazoa; phylum Chordata; class Mammalia; order Rodentia; family Petromuridae; genus Petromus; species Petromus typicus. The sequence goes on from PVIR01019834.1 coordinate 30,282, forward strand.
GAGTCCATGGTGCATTTCAATCCACTCTTTTACTTTATGCTCCCTGCCTGATGCTGGTGTAGGACCCCTCCGGGCCTCACCCACTTCCAGGTGAGGGCTGGATAGTAGCAACTGTTGCACTGTAGACATAATAGTCTTGCAGGTCTCTTGCCCTCTTGATTTCTCCACCCATTTATTGGAGGTAGAATTCTGCAGCTGTAGTGTCCAAATCGCCCTTATCTCTAGTGTTGGAGTTCTTCTTACTCTGCAGTAAAGATAGCCTGAGTGATAAAATATTTTCTTCCTTACCCCTGTCCATTATATTCTTCATTTAAACATACAACTTGCCAGATACCTTAGTTTGATCTTCAAAACCCTTTACAAACTGGCTGTTATTCCCTTCTTAATCCTCTAAGTGAACGACTGTGCAGGGCTGGAATTGAGACTCAGCTTCTCTGTGACAGTGGAGCCTGGTTTTGCTTTCTGCCTTGTCGTGTAGTGGTCACTGGTTTGCATCAGTGATGAAGGATACCTCTAGGTGAAATACTTAAACTTTGTCCACGATTTGGATTAAGACATATAGACATATCTGACTGACCGAGGCTGTAGGTAGAAACCAGGTTTCTGGACTTGAAAGAATTAGGGTGTAGGGATCAGGATGGTGAATGGACCCAAGACATACCTCTGACTTGGAGTCAGGATGCAAAACTGGATTCAGAACTTGCCGCAGTCAGACCACCTGTGTGATGCTGGGCATATTTCTCTATCTGCCTGTGATTTTTTTCCTCATGTGGGAAAATGTTTCACCAAATGGTCTTTATCAGAAATGTGGTGGGATATGATCTTCTCTCTGGATAAACTCTGGAAATTTCCATTTGCTCTGAGGAGAAATTGCCTCTATATGTGAGATGAAGATTCTGCCACCCAATGACACTCAAAAATCCTTTCTTCAGACTTTCCCATTGGCTCTTCTATCTCTATTTCAACTTCGGAAAATATGCTAGTATCCACTTTAAATTCCAAACACACAGTCTGTATAATGCTCAGGTCTGTTATTTTTTCAGGGTCAAGGATATGGATTTCAATAACCCAGACGCAAAGACTCAGCATGTAGATAGCAACAACAGTGTCAGGGAGGGCAGTGACAGTGGGCTCCCAGTGTCCTGTTATACTGTAGCTG
>PVIR01019835.1:0-31434 GCA_004026965.1 Petromus typicus
TGAGACCCTGTCTCAAAAAAAAAAAAAAGTCGTTTATGTAGCTCACAGTTTTGGAGATTAAAGAGCACGGTCGGTATCAGCTCAGTTCTGGTGAGGACGTTGTAGAGAATGCAGGAGCGGGCAAGAGAGAGAGCACGTCTCCAGGTGGAGAGCCAGAGCAAGCTGCCCGCCGACACTCTGCTTGGTGTTGCCCTGTCAGGAGCACAGTGCCATCTCCTCACCTCTGGAGCTGGCGTAGGAGGGAGGTGGCGCTTAGACTGTCTCTGAGCCACACCAGCCGTCTCTCCCCACCTGTTGCTCTCCTCTTGGCAGCACATTACCTGCCATTTCCGTCTCCCAGAAGTGTGGGAGTCACTTGTCTATTCATGGGCCCCTCTTCCATTCCTATAAATGGTATTAATTTGCTTTCTTTGGCATTTGGGGTTAATGGACTTTCAGAAGGGAAGTTTACTATCTTGGACTAGAACCCTCCAGTAATTGTTTTAAAGAAAGAATGTATAAATTTCCTAGCCACAGTGGTTTATTTTTAAGCACACAATTAAAAAATGTTAGGTGATAGCATTTACTGTGAAATGTGGCCAGTGCACCCATTAATATGTACAATTATTTTCATAGAATGCTTAGCAGTACTTTTATAGCTCTCACTAAGTAGAACAGGTGTTCAAATGTTTGACTCAGTTAATCTGCCAGCGATAAAGTACAACATGATAAAATGTTGACTATTGTAGGCTGGTAATAAATGTCAAGTGCTACAAAATTGAAGAGCAGCTGTAAAGATTTAGGTTTTAGGAGCTAATAGTTTATAATACTTTCAGGTTACCTTGGATAGGTAATTAGTTCTATGAACAGCAAGACTTGGAGAATGGGGGAAAGTCAGCAGTGATGTGTGTGACAGTTCACAACAATTACACTAATGCCCTGTACTCTTTCTACTAGGAAAATCAGAAAATTAAGAAAGAGCTTTTAGAAGCACAGACAAACATAGCCTTTCTTCAGAGTGAACTAGATGCCCTAAAAAGTGATTATGCTGACCAGAGTCTGAGTTCTGAAAGGTAGGAAACTTTATATCTTGTTTTTTAGTTCGAGTGGAATATTTATTTAGGTGACCATGGGAATGGAGCTGGCCAATGTAATGACAAATTGTTCTTCCTTAACTTAACTAGCATGCTTTTTATTTTCTGAAGGTTGTACCTTCAGTGTCAGATTTCCTCAGTTTGTTTTTTTGAATGTGTGTGTGCACTCATGTTTTTAATTTTTTTAAAAAACAGACTTACTGGCTTGTTATTATTAGCTTTTTAGAAGGATGCAGGGCTTAATAAATGGGTAGATTAACAGGGATAAATGGGTAGCAAGAATATAACTAAACTGTGTGTCATACATGCTTGTTAAACTGCTGTGCAGGTGGGAATCTTGGCTTAAAACATAAAAACCAGAAGAGTAGATCTCTCAAGTAAACTGCTTAATTTTTTGATGCTTTCATTTTAGAATATGATGTTAATAATATACAACCTAATACAGATACATGTCTGACATAAGAGGCATAAACATGAATATCTGTGTGGGGAGAATAATTATAACCTTTGACAAAAATTATAGCATTTGAACCTTTGCCCTTGGGGAAAATGTTAGTTTCTGTAAACTTTGATCAGAATCACTGTTTTTAATCTGGAAAACAGTGAAACATTTATTACATAAACTGTATACAGATGACTGAACAAGATAAAGAATATTGAATTGGGTGTCTACACAATAAAAAGGAAAGGTAAAGTTTCTTAGTTTTCAGCTCAACATTTTGAGAACTCAACATTTTGTTGAAGGGAAAATGACAAAGGATACAGAGTTACACTAGGTCAGAGCAAGTACCAGTCAGATGGGACACTCACGGTTCTGGTTGGGGCCCACTGCCATGCGGACACAGAGTTTTTTTTTTCCTCCCATTTTCCCTAAAGAGAAACCCAAGGTGGGCGCAGGCAGCGGGCAGGGATGGAGAGGCCACGTGGCAGCAGCCTCAGTGGGCGCAGGCAGCCGGGCTGTCTGCAGAGTGCTGTCCTTGGCTCTTGACTGGTGCGTTCTCCAGCTCACGGTCCCCTGTCAGACAGGGAGCTTCACTCTGTAGGAGTTACAGCTGAGAGGCTGAGAGGAGGATCTCAGGGACGTCCCCAGTGGAGCAGTAACCAATGCAGGGGCAAGAACATAGGGGAGGGGAAGCCTGGTGTGGGAAGAAGGCCGGACTACAGGAAAAGAGATGTGTGGCTAGAAAAGCAGGTTTAAAATTAAAAATGTAAAAGTAAGGCTAAACTGCAGGAGCCCAGAATTTTGCGCTAGGAAATTTAAATTTCTGTAGACAGTTGGGAAACTGGGTTTTATTCCTCAGAGACCAGAGGAATAGGTTTTTATGCACAGAACGGGATAGTCTAAGAGCTGTCAAGCTAGCGGTGGGTTTGTCTGCTCACCACTGGGGCTGAGAGAGCCACAGGAGAGGTACACGTTTTGAGGGCGTAGTTTGGAGAGGGAGCCAGTGCGTCTGTCGTATAGCAAAAGGAGGAGTGTGGAGTGTGAGGTTCCTGTGAGCTCAGAAAGCTGAGTTTGGTGGCTTCGTCTTTGGTTTAAAGTGAGTAGGGCAGAGAGAGGAGGCAGAGCTGAAGAAAGCAAAGCACCGTGGAACTGGGATTATAGGAGGCTTAGATGGGGCTGAAAGGGTTCCAAGGGTTGAAGGGACCTTTCCGTGACTGTAGAGGAGAAGGACCAGGGTCTGATGGGACTCTGTCCCCACAGGGGTCAGTGAAAGGCCAGAGCAGCAGAGTGGGAGGGCTGGTGTGTGCCGAGCAGTCCTGCTAGAGTGGGACAAGGGGCAGAGATTTGTACAAGGAGGCAGAGTGGGTCTATGTGGAGGCCGAGGCCCTAGAGGACAGGTGAGGGCAGCAGGGAGAGGGGCAAGGTCGAAGGCACGTGCCTTTGGGTATGTGAAAGAGCCTGGGAGGATAGGTGTGGGTGAGGCAGGAGTGGACACCTAATTCTTATCTAAACATAAATCAATTTTACAGGGATCTGGAAATAATCCGAGAATACACGGAAGATCGAAATAGTCTTGAGAGGCAAATTGAAATACTCCAGTAAGTTTCATATAAAATGCTTATTGTGTTTTGTTAGTAGAACTCGTGCCGTGGATAGGTAGCACCTGGTGCCGTATGCCCATGGGACGGGGCTCCTGGTGGTGGTGTATTCAGTATAACCACTCACCTATCTTCTGATGCGTCTGATCTTAAATTCGTTATTCAAAGGCAGGGAACAGATGCAGTTCTTAAAAGTCTTTGCAAGTCAGGTGCTGAGTTCAGTATGTCCTCTCTGTGCCTCTGTACAAGTAACATGCCTGACCACTCCGCTTTCTCTGCGGCTCCACGGCCTGGGAGCCTCTCAGGCTGCTCATGTCCGGACGAAGTGGAGGCCATCATTCTCTGTCCGTTTCTGACACTTGTTGGCGGTATATGTTTACTTGGGTTTTTTTCCCAAGAGATATCACACTTGATCTGTCAGCTGCACGGCTGAGTCACATTAGTTTCATCCGGTCAGCGGAGCGTCTCCCCCACCAAAGCCTGACCTCCCTCTCTCTTTTCTTCCCTTCGACCCATGAAGTATTTTCTTCTGCTCTCAGTTCACCAGACGACTTGAGGTCGGTCTTGACAAGTCTTTTCTGAAGCATTTTTAAGTCTTACCTGCATAACTATAGCATTCATTTCTTAGAACAATCTTAGGAATTTATTCATTTGTTCACTTACACTTTTCAGTCAGCATCACATACGGATCAGGCATGCGAGGAGTGGAGGGTGAAGTGGCAAGTCGGAGAAAACAGGCTTGTAAGGGGGCTCTTCCAGAGGCGCAAGGCAGACATTGAGCAGTAATGTAGAAATAAATACAAAATGCTGGGTGAGAGAGGTTTGGCAAAGAGAAGCTGCATGTCCCTTAGGGAAGCTTTGTCCTGCTGAGGTCAAGGAAGTGTTCCAGAAGAAGTGCCAACTGAGCCTAGATCCGATTGATCAGGTGTCTCTGGGCCAGGAAAGATCAACACTCTGAGAGGCACCGGCTGTGCTCCTCATTTTGTAACAGAGGGCGGGCGGCTTTGATGTTCAGTGATTTTCACCGAGTCATAGTAGGGCCCAGGTTGGAATTTGCATCTAAACCTGTTCGAGATAACTAGCCAAGGCTTTGTGTATGTACAAGTCCGACCAGGCAATGAGTAGGATGCAGGAGTAGCCAGGAGTAACCAGGAAGCGGAAGCATGATGTCAGACACCGTGGCAACACCTGGCCGGTGAGATGGGTGCATGGCCTACTGGGGTTCAGGCATTTGCATGGAACCCACTCCACGGGAGAACTGCACAGAGAAGAGTGGGTTCCACAGCATGGTCGCTCAGTCCTGAGTCACCTGAGACCTTTGCAGAGAGGTAACTAATCAGTCCTGTTATACTTGGAGTCACGAATATGATCTCAGCTTTTGAGGTTTGAAGGGAAGTGGGAAAACACTGGAAAGGTGGTAAATGATTCTTCATTCTGAGCATCACTGTATGAAAAGAAAGTGTTAACACTGGAGCTCACTTTACAACTTTTCTTACCCACCTGCCTTCTTTTTCCCTGTACAGAACAGCTAACCGGAAGCTCCATGACAGTAATGACGGCCTTCGGAGCGCCCTGGAGAACAGTTACAGCAAGCTCAACAGGTCCTTGGTAGGCCATGTCACTTTACATGTCACTTTATTCTGGTGGTTGCATATTTTGAAAGGGATGAAAATTATGTAACATTGTAGAGCAGAACTTCATATAGATCTTTATAAATAGGAGAAACTCCATACAGTTGAAAGGGGTAAGTTTTCCAAATTAAAAACCCACTACCCATCTGCAAAATCAAGGAATCGTCTGCCTTTTAAGTGAATATTGTAGAAAACCAAAGTAAGTGGTGTAAGAGGTGGTCTTTACCCTGGACTAGTTTACAGTGTCAGAGATACTTAGGTGTGTAGAGATGGTAGCCATAATATAACAAAATATTGCCATATGAAAGGAGGGAGAGGTGGTTCTGGCTGGGATTGAGTCTAGACGTGCCGAGTACTCACTGGCACAGTGAGACTGTCGAATGAAGGCCGTGGCTCTCGCAGCCTCCACAGAAACGAGTGGGGCTCCTCACGGAGTTTTGCTGTCCTCTCTAAGACTACATGTGCCATGAAGCCTCTCGATCTCATTGCTAGGCTGTCTTCAACATGAGGTTCTACTGATGTTTTTAAATATAGGAGAATTAATCGCTGAGCCAAATTATAGTTTCCAAAGAGATACCCAAGGAATGTGGTGTAATAGAAGAATCCTGGCAAACCTGGCGAAACACATCCTGCTTTATGGAATATGGGTCAAGTTTGAACTTAAGATCTGAGGCGAAGAAGAGAGAACTCTGTCAATTATCTTTGCTGTGGTTTTTCAGTTGATTTTTATGCTCATATAGGATGTCAAAGTTTGATTATACTAAAAGTTTATATATATAATGTGTTTATATAAAATTTTACATTGAATATTAAGTAAACACTTGTGTATTACAGCGCATAAATAACGTGTCACCAGGGAACACAATTTCTAGAAGCAGTGCAAAATTTAGTCATTCTCTTCAACCTCTGGGCTATGACAGGTATGTTAATCATTTTTTAACCTAATCGTTTTTAAAATTTGAATCCTAGATCAAAGTTAAAAGGAAAGTAAAGTTCCTTGAAGTGAGTTAAAAGATATTTTAGGTACTAATTTATGTTTTCTGCAATCTTACTTGGAAAGTTATAAAATGTAAATCATGTCAAAACTAAGTGAAAAGATTCAGAGAGGGCAAATACGCTTACTTGTGATTTGGTGATCTGGGTCACACACGCTTACCATCATCTCCTCCCTGACCCTTCTCTGATTCTTAGACTCTGTGCATGATGTGGAATAACAGTGTATGATGTTACATGTATGTGATCCATGATGTCTGAACTATTGTTATGATGCTTTGGTATTTAATACTTTGGCACAATATTATGAGAGCTGTTTTGCAGGAAGAGGAAACTTCCAAGACGTTTATGAGCTACTGTTGTGTTGAAGAAACCACAGTGACATTCTAAATATTAGAAGTTAGCCCTGTTTTTTGTTTAATCAAATAGTGGAAATGTGAGCCTGTTCTTTCTTGAGAAATAGTAATAAACAGTAACAGACAGATTGTACACGTGCACATGTGTGTACCCATGAGTCTCGTGTTTCCTAAGAAGTTAATTTTGTAGCAGGCACAGTTTGAAAGTGGAAGTGAAGGTAGGAGCTAAAGGCCTCTGGCTCTCCATATCTCTCCAGCTTTCTGACTCACGTTCATCCCTCCTTGTTTGGTCTTTCGGTAGAAAGAGTAATGTGTTCTATATCCTGGCAATAGCAAATATTTGAGCTGCCATTCTGAAGGCTCTTTTCTTAAAGTTTATTGGTGATCACTTATAAGAAAATACTATCCAACTATACAGTGTTTTGTTATTTACTCATTTGTTAGGTAAAAGTTTTTATTAGTTTGATTTTTTTTTTTTTTTAGGCAGCTGACTGCTTTGTTACTGAGAAATACAGATGTTTTAAAATGTATATATGTGATACCTTTTTTTCTGACCAGTATTTAAGATCACTTCTAGGGAAAGTGGTAGGGAGTAATGCAGAGTTATTTCAGAAGTTTGATCATGATTTATTTTTGTAAGTGTAGGCATCAGGAGTAAGTCTCACAGATACTGGACCGATAGCTCCTGCAGAGCTTGTGGTGGCCGCCAGGGCCTCCTCTCCCTGTGCTCTTTATTTCAGCAGGAGTTGAGGCCACTGGGTCCTGCACTCATTGCCTTGGGGGTTTAATTTGATACAGTAAATTAACTGTGTTGTCTTTTTTACACTGACATAAACTGTAATAAAAGGAAGTCATATATAAAAGCATGTTTGGGTAGCTTTATTAACTTTGTGCTTTTGTTTTGGTTTTGCATCATTTGTAAAAACTCTAAAACTGTAACTAATTTTGTAGTTTTATATAATTATAGTGAAAAGCTCAGAACACATAAAAATGATATACTGTAAAAGAATATGTATTGGGTTGGGCATTTAGCTCAGTGATACCATGCTGCCTCACAAGCACGAGGTACTGAGTTCGATCCTTGGTACTGAGGAAAAAATATACGTGTTGAAGTTGAATTTGACAGAATATGACTAGAACCTATTTTTAATTTACACATAAAGTCTAGATACTGAAGGCAATTCCTAATGTCACTGTTTTACTTCTACTTTTTACACCTTATAAAAAATATAAAAAACATTCAGAAGAAGAGTTATATGTGACAATGAAGATATGAAACTGAAGTATAATAATTTGTGTACTGTGTTCTGATAAGAATCGTTTTCTCATGTTCCTTATAGATTGACTTGAAGTTAGTTTTAGAAGTAGAATTTCAGGCCAATTGTGGTTACACATACACATAATCTGGTACTAGGAAGGCTGAGGCAGGATGATTGCTGTGAGTTTGCGCTTATCCTGGATATACAGTGCATTCAAGATGGTCTGTACTACACTGAGAGATCCTTTCTCAAAAGAGAGAGAATTTCATAAATATTGAAATGAGACAAAAGTATGTATATACACATAAATGCACTGTATAAGTCTGCGGTATATATTGTGTGTGTATATGTGTGTGTGTGTATTCAGATGTATATATATATAGAGTGATAGAGAGGGAGAGAAAGAATGAGAATATGGGGGCTAAACCCACTTCTTAGTTAATTTTAAACATTTGCTAATGGCACAAAAATGTTCTGTCTTCTCAGATTTAGATTAAGCATGTCCCCATCTTCTTTCTACTGTTTAAAGATCTGTATCCTGCATTTTCTTACCAAGAGCTGTATATACAGAGGCTAAGATGGAGTAGTGCCAGGTAGTGCCAGTGGACACTCATTCATTTCAGTAGAAGCTTAGATTTGTATGAAAATGGAAAAGCAAAAGGAATCATAGAAGTATTTAATTTGGGGGGATTTTTTTTTTCACTTTATGTAAATTAATCCTTCCTTAGAAACTTTTGGTTTCACGAACAGAAAGATCCATAGGTGCAGTGTCTCCAGCCTGTGAGTTGGCTCCAAGGGGCAGAAAACTTAGCTCAAATCATTTGAGCAGCAGCACACATTGCTTGTTGACTGTCACTGTCACCATATTGATGGCGATTGATACCAGAAAGGTAGTCCAGTTATCCCTTCCTTGTCTTGCGCCACCTAAGACAACATACTCTTGTTCTGGGGTGAGCTGTTGGAGAATTTGAAGAGAAGAATCATTCAGACTCGAATCCACAGAGTCTTTCTTCATGTCTGAGGCATTTGAGCCCCACCTCACTGCGGGTTGCCTTCCCATTCGGTTCTCAGCATCCCTTTTTAGATGGAAAGGTTCTTCACACACAGACACTGTTCTGACCATGTGGAAATGGAAGGGCTCCTTGATCCTATGCACATTTTAATTTTTTTAACATGGTTTGAGGTTGAGTACTCAACCTTGTGCTAGGAAATGAAGAGTATGATACTGGGAAAAGTACTTCTGTTTTCTTTTTGGGTCTTCATCTTACTGATTGCTGCATAAAATGGACTGATGTTGCTTTCATTTTTTCCTTGATGCTTAATCATGGACTGCACTGTGGTTCTTGTCACGTGATGTGCAGTGTTTCTGACTCCATCCTGTCTCGTCACCTGTATGTTCTTGAGAGCAGTCTCCCTATGCTTTCCTTCCCAGGTCGTCCCGCTCCTCCTATGTGGATGAGGACTGTGACTCGCTGGCCCTGTGTGATCCCATGCAGAGGATGAACTACGAAGTTGACAGCCTGCCTGAGAGCTGCTTCGACAGTGGCTTGTCCACCCTGAGGGATTCCAATGAGTATGACTCAGAAGTGGAATTCAAGCACCCGAGAGGGTTCCAGAGCTCTCACGGGATGCAGGAGATTTCTGGGGGTGACGCTTCAGACACAGATGTAAGCCCCAAACCACTGATCTCAGAGGCTTGACATTGCTTAAAGTCTTCCACCATGTTAGACTCATAACTGTCCTGAGAATCTGCTGTAGAGGGCGAAAATGTGCATCAGCAGTAGATCTGCTGCATTGGGCCTCTCTGCTCCATAACAGCATTTACTGTAGATTCAGCTGCATAGTTTTCTATCTTGGATCCATGATGTATGTGTCCTGAGACTGCTGACTTTTTAAAACAGGTTCCCGATATAAGGGATGAAGAAACGTATGGTACCGAAGGTGTGGCTTCCACTGTGGACTGGAAGCCGCCCGGGGGTGTCAGTGAGGGCAGCGCTGTCACTTCCTCCAGGAGGCCCATCTCTGCTCTCTCATCTCAGGTAGGCAGCTCTGGAAACACTTCTGCTCATGAGCTCTGCCCACTGTCTGGGCTGGAGGAAACCAGAACTGGTATGAGCACCCACTGTGACTTTCCCCCCAGGCAGACATGGAGGGTGACAGTTCCACAGCTCCCAGATCACAGAAGGCCTACAAGATTGTGCTCGCCGGTGATGCAGCCGTGGGGAAGTCCAGCTTCCTCATGAGACTTTGCAAGAATGAATTTCGAGGAGATACGAGTGCCACGCTGGGTATGGTTCTTCTTCTAGTTGATAATGTGAAACTGGGCCACCTTAGTTTGAATTATTTCTTTAGGGTTTATACACAGACACGTCACTCTGTGTGTATTCATGTCAGTCCACGAGTATATGTACCTTTTTCCTTTCCTGTTTGCCTGTTTCCAGTTTCCCGTTTGGCCTAACTATAGCAAGGAATATTGACAGAACAGAGGCATCTGCTTAGCCAGTCCCATCAGTCAGAGCACCTTGAGGTCTGGACATGTTAGGATCACTCATTCAGCCTGTTTTTCCTGATGCCTACATAGAACCAGATAGTATTGTAGGTATGACAGTACAAGTGAAAAAATCCCACTAAATCCAAACCTAAAAGGAGCTTATATCCCAATGGAAAGGAAGAGACAGTTGGTTTGGTAAGAGGTACAGATGTACACAGGGTGGTATGGAATGCTTTCTGTTTAGGTATCTTTTGAGGTTTTTAATGTGACAGTACTGATGGCCAACTTGCCACTATGGTCAAAATAATAGCCATATCCTTTCCCACCTGACTTCCCCATCTCACAACAAAGCAATAGAATAAATATCTTCCTTTCCAAAATTTACATAGTATTCATTAAAAGGCATTGAATATATGTAAATTATCACTCATTTTTTTCCTTCTAAAAGTTTCTTTTTTTGATAACCAAATGTTAGTACAGATTAATGCCCCTCTTCACACTCATCAGCTTTGTACATTTATGGTTCTCTGATAAACCCTGCAGGGTAACACAGCTGGGAGTTCACTAAGTTCACTTCAGCTCGGTTCATAAAATGCTGTAGCATTTGGCTCAGTTTCTAGAGACTATGATGTACTTTAAACACACACATATATACACTATGTGTTTTACACGTTTTTACAATATATGCATACAAATACACATGTGGACAGATACACATTCACCGTTTTAATACATATATAGACCTGTGTACATATGACTTCATATATACACACACCACGTGCATACACACACATACACAGTCTGGTGTACATAATCACATAAACACCCACATAAATGTGATCTGATTTCATTTAATTACCTGGGGAAATAGGGCATAGGTTTGTTTCCCTTTCCTCAGAGTAAGTCTGTCCTGTGTGTGGTCCGATTATGCGTAGCGTGCGTGAGTCACTGTCCCAGAGGCTGTGTCCATTCCTTCCGCCCCTCTGAGCTGCAGCACGTTGCCTTTTCTCTCATCCACATTGCCTTGAAAGTAACAAGGTAAAGGAATTATTCTATCGTGTTCTCTGCCTTTGTATTCTCTTTAGGAGTTGATTTCCAAATGAAGACTCTTATTGTGGATGGAGAGCAAATAGTTCTGCAGCTCTGGGACACGGCAGGGCAGGAGAGGCAAGTGTTGTCATAATTCTTTGAGTTCTGCTTTGAGTATCCGACAAGGTTAAGCCTTATAAGATGCTTGATGTTCTTTATACTCATAGAGCATATGCCATATAATTAGTATCATTATATATAGTTATATAATGATTATAATAATAAGTATAATAGTTAATTATAAGATATATTATAATCTCATCAACACTCACTGATTTCCTTTAAGTATGTATCAGTTGTGTGAGAGGAGGGTCTTCAAGTTTCTTTGGAGCTGCTCTTGGGTTGGGGCGAAGAAGGTGCACTTTCCTGATGGGCAATTTGAGAAGGAAACATCCCAGAGCACTGACAGCGTGGAGCTGCTTCACCGGGCATGACAGATAACGGAGAAGAGAATGTGTCCGCCCCACTTGGCTCAAGAGCAGATACAGTAACTAAACAGCAGAGCCACATCTAATGATGGAATCTTTTCCTGCTAACTGCTTGGGTCACAGAACCTACTCAGTTGTTCAGAAAGTAGACTCTGTACCAGGTGCCATGCTGAGATTCAGAGGACAGACAGGTAGATGCTTGCCTTTAGAGAGGTCTCCAGTAGACTGGAGGTTCTAACATTGAAAAGATATCTGTGGTTGACATGGGCCTAGTCTTACCCACTTTTTTAAAAAGTTTTTTTAGACAGTGTCTCACTTTGTAGTTCAGGCTGGTCCTGAACTCAACCTTGAACTCAGCAATCCTCCTGCCTCTGCCTCCTGAGTGCTGGGATTACAGGTGTGAGGCACCATGCCAGGCACTATAGTATAGTGTGTGGTTACTGGGAATTGAACTTGGGACCTTGTGCTTTTGAGGCAGATGACAGAACCACTGAGCTAAGTTCCCGGCACACTCTTACCCATTTTAATAACTATGACAAGTGTACCACAGTTAGTGTAGAGTGAGGACTTAAGGACTTACATACACTGAAGTGTGGTATACCCCACTGACACCACACTCATGGGTACAGAGCTCCTGACATGTAGTGGTGGCCTGTGTTCCTTTGTCCCTAATTCCACAGTGACTTTTGTCCTTCTGCATCTCCTTCTGTCCTCTTCTGAGTCTGCAAGTGGATCCTGGTAGCTTGTTGATGAGGCTGAAATTTTAAAAATTATTCTTTCACTGTGGTTATGGGACTCACAGACGTTCTTAGACTTGTTTGGTGGAGAAAATGATTGTCTTTTCTAAATCACTCACCCAGACGGCCATTTTCTTCCTTTGCCTGGGTCATTTGGGACCTTGGCAAGGTCTGTGTCACAGCAACATGTTGTTAGAGGCTTCTGCTCTGGAGCCAAAATTTGATGAGGAGCAAATGAGCAAAAGGAGGTGAAGATGGGGCAGCACCCAGCTGACGGAGTGACGATGTGTGATTCTCTTTCCAGGTTCAGGAGCATTGCCAAGTCTTACTTCAGAAAAGCAGGTGGCGTTCTGCTGCTCTATGATGTTACCTGTGAGAAAAGCTTCCTTAACGTGCGAGAATGGGTGGATATGATTGAGGTGAGGAGGTGGAGCAAAGCCCCGGCCGGTTACCTGGGACAGTCGCAGACTGCCTCGGAAAACGCTGTGTGTCGCTCTTTGTTGATAGGAACTTGATAAGAAGCCAGTGAGAAGCAGCGGCACTTGGCAGACTTGCTCTCTTTCCTGAGAGTTAGACAAAGGGCGCCAAGGACCTTATCCCATTGGGGATCACTTCTGGGAAGGGAACTTCAGGTTCTCTTAGATGAAATCAGAGCTTCATTTCATGAAGTGAAAGTGCAGGAAATCTCAGAAGCAGCAGCCTGGACCAGCAGGAAGGGGACATAGTGGGGGTGCTGTGGTCAGATGTGTGAGGGCTTCTTCAACACAAGCAGCACAGCTGGAAGGTCACCTGGGTATGAGCCTGTGCCGAGGGCCGAGCCCTTTCAGTCTTTGGTCTCTATTTTTCATAGGATCTAGAGGAACAAAACTACTCAAGGTGAATTATTAAATTTGTTAGAGAGACATCATGCAGTACAGACTTTTACCTTGGAAAGAGAACATGCACAGTGAAGCTTCTGCCTGGCTCTTTCTAGTCTGAGACAGTCCTCGAAGCACCATTTTCATGACCACAAGAGAACGAATCTTTCGATTAAATGAGCCAGAGGCTTGAGAGGCAGTGAATGAATCTTCTGAATTGATAGTTGGTTTATTTTGGTTGAAAACCACTAAGTAATAAAATCTTGTAATTAAATTGTGGATAAAATCATGTTTACTTATCTGTCTTGAATAATTTGTTGATTGAATATTTAGGTAAAGCCAGACAAAGAAACTTGAAATTTCTTTCTGTCTTTTTCTTTCTTTTGTTCTTTCCTTCTAGTTTCTTTCTTTCTGCCTTCTTTTCTTTTCTTCACTTTCTTTACTTTTTTTTTCTTTCTTTTTGTTCCAGAGATTGAACTCAGGACCCTTGCACTTGCCAGGCAGACATGGTGCTATTGATCTAAATTCACAGCCCAAGATTTCTTTCTGACTTTCCACATTCAGAAATATCTGTGCTTACCCACAAGATAGGCCTGAAGCTTTAAAGTTCAGATTCCAGCTAGAGAACTTAGGGAGACTTTGTCTCAAAAAAAGGTCCAGCACTAGGGAAGTAGCTGAGTGGTGCTGTGCCTGCCTGGTAAGCACAAAGTCCTGAGTTCTATCTCAGGTACCAAAATAAAACAACAAAACAAAATGGCCAGGGGATGTAGCGAAGACATTTACTGCCCCTAGGTTTGATCCCCAGGACCTCAAAAATTAAAAAAAAAAAAAAAAAATACTTTGAGTTTCTGTTCCAAGCACATACTCAGCTGGCTGGGTGTTTGAGATTTATCAGTGAAACAAAGGCTTTGTCCTTCTGGAGCTTGTATTCTAGTAGAGGAAACTGACAGCAAACAACAGGCACGGAGAGAAAGGACAAATGTTAAGGAAGCAAAGTGCATGCAGGCACGGCTGCTGTAATAAGGAAGTGGATGCTGTTCCGTCAGCATGGTTGGGCAGCTACGCCGAGAAGGCCGTGTTTGAGCCAAGACTTCACCTGTCTGACCTTGGGAAACCTCAGTAAATATTTGCTCAGCAACTTCCCAGGGGATCTTGAGGGGTGCTCGGGAGCGCGTTTCCTGAGGACAGAAATGGGTGGACCAGCAAGTTTTGGGGAGGCCATTGCATCCTTCTCCCTTTGCTTTCACTACCTTCTGAGGCCATCAGGAAAAAGCGTGGAAGAGAAGTCAAATGTAATTTCATTCTAAGGCTCATGTCTTGATCTTTTATCCGGTGTATCATCAAACTTAATGGGTACTCAGGTATTTTAGACAGAGAGTAGTTTCCATGTGTGGATATCAGGGCTGCTGCTTTCTTGAGGAGGAAGAAAAAACTTGTTTTGCTGTGCTGGTCCTCTTGCCTTTTATCCTCACCATTGCCTGCCGGGTGGACTGTGCCTTTATCAAACCCTTCCATTTTAGAGATAAGGAAATTGAGGTAGAAACCAGAAGAGACTCATCTGATTTTTTTAATGAGAAGATGGTTGACCTTTAGGACTTTTAAGTTTTGTTTTTGTTGTAAGGAAGAGAGCGGGGAGTATGGAGCTTTGAAACTCCAGTCTCATTCTGTAAAAGATGAAATGTCTCTTGGGCTTTGGACATGGGTGAATGAAGTTGACTTGTAATCAGCGTTGTGTGAAGTGAGAGTTGTAGAGAATGATGTGGCCACTCCAGCCAGATGTGCTGCTGTGATTACGCCTTTCAGATTTCTTTTGGCTTGTTGAACTCTGTGTGCCAGTGACAAGAGGCTAGCAGATGCATATTTCCTCTGCTGTAAAGCCAATTAATTCTAATTTCTTTTACCCTTTTTATTAACTCAAGGATGGAACATTGCACAATAAAGCGATTATGAAATTCGTAACTCTAGTTCTGGCTCTGACATGATCTTATTTAACCTTTCTGAATTTCAGATTTCTCACCTGAATGTGGAGGGTAAATGTGACTATGCTTAGAAATATTTTGAAGTTTAAAGATAATATCTGAAATAGAACATAAATATGTGTAATATTACAATTGGCCCAAGGTGAGTGTGGTTGTGCATGCCTATAATACTGACACTCAGGAGGCAGAGGCAGGAGGATTGTCATGAGTTTGAGGCCCCCCTGAACTACACAGTGAGACCCTGTCTCAAAAACTAATGAACAGAAACAAAACAAAAAACAATTGGCCTGAAGACTTGGACAGTGGTAGTAATTACCTGATTTGTGCTACTGAAATGCAACGTGTATTGATTATGAATACAGTGAAGGTATATTTACATTTTCACACTTCCACTTACCAAATTTTGAATATCATTTAACACACAATGCCATTGGGCTGGTAGCTGCTGCTGCTGTTACAACCATCATTGTTGTTGCTGTAATTTGTCCACTGTTTGATCCATGCCATTTTTTTTTCTTCTTGGTAGGACGCATCTCCTGAGACTGTTCCTATCATGCTGGTTGGAAACAAGTCTGATCTTCGTGACACTGCTGCTGCAGAGGGACAGAAATGTGTGCCAGGGTATTTTGGAGAAAAACTGGCCATGGTAAGAGGAAGAGAGGGTCTGAATTAGGAGAGAATCTAAGAGTTTAGAGCTTTGGAATCATCAGCCTTCACTTTCATATTCTAATTAAGAGGCTCTTAACCACTCTCATGATACTTTGTGGGATAACATCGTACTGTCCCACAGATCTCACAGTGACCTGACTCCTGAACAGTGTAAATACAGTGTAAGTGAGGAGGAAATCCCTCAAGAAGGAGCAGCAATCACACTGTCTCTTCCCTGCACTGAGTATTATTAACAAAGACTAACTGAAATCATCTTCCACCTTTGCCCCTTCCCTCCACTCTCCCCCCCAGTCCAGGAACCTTCCTTTAGCTCTGGAACCTAGCAGTAGGTTCTGTTTTATAAAGATGGGTTAGTTCTAGAGGGTCACTGTGCCAAGGGGCAGGAGATGGAAGAATGCCTTTCTTGCGTCTGCCTTTCCAGACATGGAGTCCTCCCCTAGTTCCTCCCTAGTTCCTTTTTAAAATTATTTTTTTCAAAGATTTCTGAACTTAGAATAGTTTCAAATTATGTTTGATTATGCATTTGTATCGGAGGTTGAGTTTATTCTTGTGAAGCTAGTTGTGGTGGGTGGAGCTTTTCTCCTGTTGCATCCACTGTGTTAGAATGCGTGTGGCCCTCTTGAGACTTGTCTTACCGCACATGGAACTCGGATGCACTTCGCTGTAACACGTGGATTTGATGTTGATTCAGTTTCTGGTGTCAGCAACGGGAAAAAGTTCAGCAGCAAATGTGCAAGCGCTTTGAAATGAAGCTTCATTTTACTGTCTTGAATTGGCAAAATTTAAACTTAAGAACTGCAAAGCAAATGCAAAATATGTTGAAATTGTGAAATGCAGGGGAGATGCATTTAGCATACACTCAGGTATCTTCATCACGTGACAAATGATTCCTTCCATGCTGAGCAAAGACCAGATAAAGTAAAAAGCAGACAGTCCTTGCCATCGCATAGTCCCCTCTCTGGGAAAGACTGATACCTCTCAGATAGTACTGACAGGTATCTTCCCCACGAGCCCTTCCCAAACTAGCAGCTCTTGGTCACCTGCTAGTTCAGTGCTTCTCAGAGTTTACAAGGTTGCTACCTATTCGTGATTGTCACCCTCCTGTGTCCTTCAAGGGATTCTCTAATTCATCGAATATGTCCTGGGTTTAGAAGCAGCAGCACTCACTAAAACACACTTATGCTGTGATGTATTTGGGTGTTCCGTGGATTTTGGAGCTGTTAGATGAAGGCCCTATGGTGGAGTCCTTTCCCATTGTTCCTGCTCTTCTCTCTCTCTGCAGCAGAACAGACATGGAATCCTCCCCTAGTTCCCCAGAGGAGGACTCGGCCCACACCCAGGGCCATGGCACACCCTGTTCTATTAAGAGAGAGTGTCTTCAGCTTGTTAGAAAAAGACATGCGAAGCTAACTAGCAGTTCCTATTGTGACAGGTGTTATGCACAAAAATACAGAGCGCTGGAGAGCTTTAAGACCAGAGATAGACTTCAGGATTAGAAATGACTGAATCTTAACTTCAAGGAAAGGTTACCTTAAAATCCAAAAATTAAATAAGAGACAGGGGAAGGGGTTGGTAGGAGAGGGTAAAAGCAAGTGCAAAAGTCCTAAGATCAGTGGGAATTTGGGGCACTAGAGAAACATAGGCAAGTTCAGGGTAACTGTATGGTAGAAGACTGGCAGTGCCGCATCAGGCGGGGTCCTGTTTTCCATGGAAAAAGTCTGAATATTACTCTTCAAAAAAGAAGGAGGTCCTTAGAAAGGCCTGCAGCAGAAGAATATGAGCATCCATCATCTATACAGGATGCCTAACTGCTGGGAGGTTGAATGTCGCAGGACTAGAACAGGTGTCTTGGTTTTAACTGCTGGATGCTAAAAGGAAAGATGATTGTGTGCAGGAGAAAGGGCCTTCTCTGCTGACAACAAGCAAACTGGGGCTGGACTTTCCATCCCAAACTGTTACTTTTATCCCTCTTACATTAGTCAGTAAAGAGCATTTGGTAGCATGGATATGATTGTTGGAAGCAATATCTTGAAACATGAGTTTGTACTTCCTCGACACAAAATACAAACCTACTGACTAGGAATTCTTCCTGGATTAACTGTGCTCAGAGTATTTTTAATTTTATTTATTTATTTATTTATTTTATTTTTATTTTATTTTTTTTTTTTGGTTTTTTGAGACAGGGTCTCGCTTTGTGGTTCAGGCTGGCCCTGAGCTCAGCCTCAAACTCACATCACAATCCTCCTGCCTCTGCCTCCCGAGTGCTGGGATTACAGGCGTGAGCCACCACGCCCGGCACTGTGGTATGGGGTACTGGTTGCTGCTGGGTGTGGGTCTCCACACCCAGTATTGTTATGTGGTTACTGGGGAATCGAACCCGGGTCCTTGCGCTTTCAAGACAGGCGCCGGAACCACTGAGCTAACTCCCTGGCCCCTATTTATTTATTTTTGAGACAAGGTCTCACTTTGTAGTTTAGGCTGGCCCTGAGCTCAGCCTTGAACTCACAGCAATCCTCGTGCCTCTGCTTCCCAAGTGCTGGGATTACAGGCGTGAGCCACCGTGCCCGACAGTGTGGTATGTGGTACTGATTGCTGCTGGGCGTGAGTCTCCACACCCAGTACTGTATGTGGTTAACGGGGGATCAAATTTGCAAGACAGGCACTAGAACCACTGAGCCAAATCTCCGGTCCCAGACTTTTTTTTTTAACTATTGAAACTAAACTCAGTTAGCTCTTAGTCTTGGTGAACAGGAAAATATTTTAATTTATTGATTTTAATAACTACAGTTTCAAGGAAACCCTCCCAAACCAATTAAAAGCTTCACTGAATTGTGACTACTTTTCTACAGACATACGGGGCGTTATTCTGTGAGACAAGTGCCAAAGATGGCTCCAACATCGTGGAAGCTGTCCTCCATCTTGCTCGGTAAGGTTTTGCCTTACGTGTGGAAAACTAGATTTAGAGTTGAATTAATGCATATGCCAAATGTCTTGATCACAACTGCAGCTAGAGTATGATTGGAAAACACCATCCTGCTATCCCGTCATGGTAGAGAAACAAGTGCACGTGGGAAGTAGGGAACATGTAATGGCTGAATGGCTTTATTGCCAAACAAAACAGGTGGATCTTAGGTGTTCATATTTCTGTAAAATGTCACCATGGAGCTAGTAGATGATGTATATGAGTCATCACCAGAAACCAGATTTTTAAATATCATGGATTATGACGAGTATAATTATTACAACATTTTCCTGGGTAGAGGAAGAAAAAAACAGCAAAGAATTTGTTTAGTCAGTTAGAATCACTTTATCAAAATTATTTCTAGGTAATTATTAAGCTAAGGTAGGTTTGGATGAAAATTGTATCACTAATGAACTTAGAGGTAAATGTTCATGTTTTAATTCTTGGAGTGCTCTTAGGACCATGACATTACCTGTCAGATTTACCTCTTCTGCTTAGTTTTATGCCATAAATGGAAAATGATTCTGGTTTTTTTTTTTTTTTTTTTTTGGGGGGGGGGGGTGGTGGTACTGGTACACCCAGCACTGTGGTATGATTGAACTCCAGTCTTTGTGCTTCCAAACTAAGTACGATACTCCTTGAGCTAAATCCCTGGCCCCTGAAAAATGATTCTTTATTGGCTTAAAAATATTACGTAGCATCCTCTAAGGGAAAAATGCATAAAAAAATTCAGTATAACATCTAGTAAAAGAAAAAACAAACGCATGGTTTTGGGCATAATTCTTTTTCTGATTGTGATTTTATAAGAATCTTTATTTGACCTCTTCTGCTAGTAAACATTGAGAGTTAAAATATTTGGCAGTATTTTTAATGGTGCTTTTCAATTAATGATTGAGCAGACTTGTGTTACCATGGATGCTTGTGCTAGGGCCTTAGGCTAAGTGGCTGTTCTCACTTGGGAGAATGAGGAAACAGGTTCTAAGACTGCAGAAGTCCTGTCTGAGAGTGGTTTGTGGAAGGATGATGCCCTGGGTTTAAGCTCAGTACCTTAAGTGTTTTCACCTTTAATGAGATAAATGGCTACTTCCCTTTACAGTACTGGAAGTCATCTTTGTTTAAAGCAGAAAATACTTCTGACTTCAACTATGACCTACAATGGTTAGAAAAAGAAAGGCAAATATTTAGATTCAGCTGAATTGTTACACATTTTTTTTAGCTTGTGATTACTCATAGAATCATATGTTAGTGTTACTTTTGTCGAAAAGCCAGAGTAGCTGGGTGTGGTACTGCACACCTGTGATCTCACCACTGCCGGAGCCGGAAGCAGGAGGACCATGAGCTCAAGCCCAGCCTGGGCAGCTTGGTGACTCAGCAAGACCTGGTCTGCAAAATGAAATGAATGAAATAACTGAGGATAGAGCTCAGTGCTAAGGACGAGGTTCAGTTCCCAATACTGGAACCATTAATAAATAAGTTAATTTTTTAAACAGAGCCAGAGTAAAGCCTTTATGTACAAGGTCAGTAACGGGTTCCTTGTGCTCTGAGCACATCAGCTCTTTGGGTCAAACAAGCTGTCTCTGGCAAGGGGGGAAGTTCAGCAAGACACTGCTTGCCTTTACTTATGATGGAAAGTTACTGAACTGGCTGGTGTTTTCCTTTTTCACATGGTGTGTTGGTCTGTCATGAATGTAGAGTTCAGAATTCTTGGATGGCGCGGAGATGGCTGTGGGGCATCAGGGTGGGGAGAACCCGTGAGTCGATGCCCAGCAAGGGCTGGGCTCATCAGCCTTTGCCGTGGTGTGTTAGGATGTCAAGTTGTTGTACCTACACAGCAGGAATGGATGTGGCTATTGGGCCAGTTGAGCATCCTACAGCTGAAAATCCAAACTGCTCTACATTCTGGGACTTTTTGGCACAAATGTGGTTGTCAGAAAGTTTTGAAATTTTGTACTCTCTCTGATGTTAGATTTTTGGGTTAGGGATAGTCAGTTGCTAAGTTCCATACATATATTCCAATTTGGAAGCATTTGTGGTCCCAAACATTTTGGATAAGAGGTACTTGAGCTATACATAGTTACTGGCTGTTGCTGGACATACTGGAGAACTGTGGTAAGAAGAGACTCACGGGGCCGGGGAGTTAGCTCAGTGGTTCCAGTGCCTGTCTTGCAAGCGCAAGGGCCGGGGTTCGATTCCCCGGTAACCACATAACAATACTGGGCGTGGAGACCCACACCCAGCAGCAACCAGTACCACATACCACAGTGCTGGGCGTGGTGGCTCACGCCTGTAATCCCAGCACTCGGGAGGCAGAGGCAGGAGGATTGTGATGTGAGTTGGAGGCTGAGCTCAGGGCCAGCCTAAACCACAAAAGCGAGACCCTGTCTCAAAAAACCTAAAAAAATAAGAGACTCACGGTGCATTCTTTATCCCTAAACAGCTGTGGGGAACATTCAGCCTTCAGCCCCTGCCTTGCTTGAGGGATCTCTAATCTGTAAAATGAAGGCGTGAATAAAGTAATCACAGAATTCTTTGCCCATGTGATAGTATTTGAGTCTTTATATGATAGTTTGTACTTCACTGAATAATTATATTTAATGCTAAAGTGTCTTATTAAAGTTAAATGGATACAAAATGCCCTGTTTGCACCCACAGTGTGGAATCGACTCTGTCATATCTTGAATGCAGGCGCGGTTGGGAGCTGCCTGTCCCCTCCTTGCCATCTGTTCCTGTGTGGCCTGTTGGGTCATCCAGACGTTGGCCTTGTTTACAGCGAAGCTTAGATACCAGGTCATGTTGATTTACTTAAAACACCCAGTGTGCAAAGGCATTTTGATAATAAGGTCACTTCAGCTGTCCAGTGTTCAGGTCAGAGCTACTTTTTAAGCTTTAGACAAACTGACATGTTTCTTTGAATCACCTGTGGAGGTTTTCTTTGTATTGTTACTGCATTGTGTGCTAGTGTGAATCTCTAGTTATGTTAGTGATATGTTGAACATTGAATTATAAATAAAATGAATACGTGAAAGCTTTGCTTTATTCTCTGCATTCAGATTAGCTTCTTGAAGCACTGATGTCTTAAGTTAAAAAGTTGTAGTCTCCACAGGTAGATTCATAATTGTGAAAAAATTTTATAGCTTTTAGAAAATTGCACATTCTGTAAAACACTGAAGACCTTGACTTACATTTCATGGACTGGTCTCAGCATGGCCCCTCTGCTCCACGTAATGTTGTAAAACATGAACTAGAGGACTGTATGCCTTGTGCTGTCTGAAATGGAGCTTGATTTTGAAGGGAGGTCATAATGTATTTGGCTAACAGCTTGAACTATTTCACTTTTCTTGGAAAACCTCTTAATCCCGGGTAAATTTTGTCCTAGAAGTGCAGTTCTCCTGTAGTATAGAGATGCCGTTTTTCTTAGCCATGGTCCTGTTGGTTAGTAAATTTGCTGTCTTCAGAACTACAGTCTTTAACATTGTGCAGCAGTTTCAAGTTCTGTAGGGATTTTATTGAGCAACAGCCTAAAACTGGAGAAAAATACAAAAAGTCCGGCTGATATATAAATTAAGTGCAAGAGCTGTTGAGTGATTAAAGCATAATTGTTTTATTTCTTTGTACATGATATTTTTAACAATGCGGTTGTTAATTTTTTGTTAACACTTGTTCATTTTTGTGAGGCCACTTTTTTTCCCTAGTGTTAAACCTCTTTAGATGTTTGGAATTGTATCTTTCTGATTTATTTAAAGTGGGGCATGCCTGCATTTTTTGTAGATTAAAGAAGCCAATGGCCAAAGGAAAGATGTGGGTGTACAGTTTCCCCCTTTAATAATGTGCTCATTTTTACAAAGAACTTAGCTGTGCTCAGCTCTGTACCAGGTTCGGTAGGAAATCAAGGGAGAAAAAAAATGGAAGCTTTGCAATTTTAACATTAGAGGGAAAAAATGAGAAAACACAACCAAACAGCCGTTTGGTGTGCAGCTGATGGAAGTCACTGGGTTTTCTAGAAGGGAGAGCTGTGAATTACCTGCTGAGAATACTGTGGTGATTACACCCACTTAGGAGATGTGAAACTTTGGGAATTAGAGAGCTTCTTCTGCTGGCTGGAATCGGACACCGCTGCCTGAGTTGCTGGCTTGCCATCAAAGTGTTGGCCTTCTCAGAATTCTTTTGTGCTTGCTCGCCCGCCCCCTGCCGAGTGTCTTCCTTCCCTATGGCTTAAACCACCTCTGGCTGGTGACATACAGCTTCTGTATCCGGAACTACTATGTCCTCAGATGCCACAAGCATAGTCCGAGTCACTGACTGAGACTTGCACTGGCAGAATGACTTAGTGTATCCAGATCCTAATGTGTTCTCGTGTCTTGACCTTATTCTTGGTTCTTTGTTGCGTTTTTTTTTTTTTTTTTTTTTAGGTTTTTTGAGACAGGGTCTCGCTTTTGTGGTTCAGGCTGGCCCTGAGCTCAGCCTCCAACTCACATCACAATCCTCCTGCCTCTGCTTCCCGAGTGCTGGGATTACAGGCATGAGCCACCACGCCCGGCACTGTGGTATGTGGTACTGGTTGCTGCTGGGTGTGGGTCTCCACACCCAGTATTGTTATGTGGTTACCGGGGAATCGAACCCGGGCCCTTGCACTTGCAAGACAGGCGCCGGAACCACTGAGCTAACTCCCCGGCCCATCTTTGTTGCGTTTTTGAAGAATCTAGCAACATCAGCCCTCCAGGCTTCTCACCCAGACTGCTCTTCCGCGCTGTTTTCATGCTCTCCTCTCATGGGTCCAAACCTGCCCGTCCCGTGGATACTTCCTGTTCATCCGTGCAGCTCTCTCTCCCTCTCTTTTCAGGGTTCAGATTTCCTGCCTTGGTCAGGACGTAGGTTTCTGCCTCAGATCTTCTCCTGGTATCAGATTGTCTTTTACCCTGAAATCTGTGGAATTTTTATAGAAAAAAATTCAATCAGTATTTCGATTCTTGCCTTCAACCCCACATGAGTGTCTTCCATACAGTCAGAGTCCAGGCTTCTGATCATGTGGCCGATAGTCCTATGTGGCCTGACCAAGGATGAATGATAGTCTGCAGACACAGCCTCTCTGTGTACGATCATGGCCGTGCTCTTCTGTGCCTCGGCCTTTGTCACACTGTTCCTTGCACCTGGATTCCCTTCCACAGGTGAATTACAGTCATTGCAAGAGATTCCTGTAATATCAGGGTCCCTGTGAAGATCTGCAAATCCTGCAACACATGGGACATGTGTAAGATGCTCTTAGGGAATTTGTCACAGGGTGTCCAGACATCTGCCCCTCCCTCACGGTACTCCAGTGAAGGACCCCACGGCCTGACATAGACTGGGCATTTGTTAAATGTTCAAATGAAGTGAGGCAATGCTGCTTCTGTTGGTGTGTGTGTGTGTGCGCACGCGCGTGTGCATGCATGATGTCTGTTGAATAAGGAAAATGTGAGAACATTATGCAATTTCTTAATGGCTTCAGAAGCTTAGTTTCTGTTTATTGGTTTTCTTGCTAAGACAGCTTTTCTTTCGACTCACAGTACAGAATTTTAGAAACATTTCAAACATTCAGATACCCTGAAGCCATGATAGCCAGCTCAATAGCTGCTAGGTGCTCGAGATGAGGTATTAAATAATATACACTGGGTTTTGAAGACAGTTACAAATTATAAGATATCTCATCAATAATATTATTGATGCACACCTTCTTGTTGATGTACACTCCTCCCCAGCAGTGTGGGCAGTGTGTCGTCAGGCGTTAGCCCCATGCTGGGACTGTGTCATGTTGCCCGGTGGGACAGGTATGTGTGCACTGCTAGTTCAGAGTTGCTCAGCAGCAGCAGCAGCAAGACATACAAATTATGTCCCAGTCTTAATGCAGAAATGGTCATATTTCTACTGTATATAGATATGTTAAATATATTAATAGCAATTTTACTTTTTAAAACTTTTTACTGTAACAACTGAGAGGTTTGAAATGGGGTATGTGGCGCACTGTCTGTACAGAACACACACTTATTTTGAGGAGCTTCAGTTAACAGCTAGCCTCTTAGCGAGCGTCCCAAGACTGAACTTCCTAAGCAGCCACTTTACTTTTCCACAGTTCCAGCGTTGGCCAGATCTCTGGCTGTAGTTTGGGCTGTAGAGGGGGCATCTCGTGCATCTGTAGCCCAGCTGGCTGTTTCCTTCTGTGGCGTCTCATCCCCCATGGCACTCTGGTGGTTTCTGTCCATTGAGGGACCCTGAACTTCTGAAATGGCAGCTCAGAGCACTCAGGGGGAAGAGGATGAGGTGGCTGCATTAGTAGCTCCTAGCCAAGGGGTCCTTGCTAAAGCCTGTCTTGACCCTGGCAGGGGCAAAACTCCCCCAGTGAGGAGGGAGCTCAGGGCACAGCATGGGAAGGCAGCATTATTGGGGCATCCTGGGGGTACAGGGTCATGCTCCCCGATAGTCATTCATCTTGCCTAAGGTGGGACTTGAGACATCCCCAGGGCTACTCTTAGGCCCTCCCTCAGGGGTTTTGTAAGATATTGAAGTGGATATTTTTTGTCAGTGTTGCCTCTTTAAAGAAACTAAGGAAGCAAAAGAAGGATTGCCCCTTGTGGATTTTAACTATCTATTGTTCTGTTAATTTTGCATAATTAAGGTAAAACTTATGTTCTGGCTTGTGTCTAGATATCCCCTCAAGCCTCTTGCAGTCGTGGGGAGGGGGCTTTTCAGAGGTGGCTCCATCTGGTGAGTGGTGCTGCAGCAAGACTGCATGATTCCTAAGTCAGATAACGAGTTGGTTTGCACAGTTCTGGCTAGAATGAAGGCTGTGAGCGCTACTCTCGCCCTAGGGCGGGCAGCCTGCATGAAATGTAAGGGACAGAGAGGGGGCTAACGTGTTGTCAGTGGCCTACTTGTCGCAGACTCTTTCTTCTGTGGGATGCCCTTCTGCCTTAGAAACCGTGTACTATGGACTGAAACTTCTACACACTGTGAGCCAAATAAACCTTCCTTTCTTTAACTTTGGGTGTCAGGTATTTTGTTTCAGCATCAAGAAAAGTAACTAAGAGAACTTCCTTGGCTTTTTATAGGGCTTAGGCATTCCGAAGCGGGCGGGAGCCTGGGTCTAGAGTGCTGGGGAGAGAACTTGCAGGTGTCAGAGCAATAGCATCAAGAAATCTCTGGGAGAGGGAAAGTAGGCCGTGTGTGTGTGTGTGTGTGTGTGTGTGTGTGTGTGTGTGTGTGTGTGTGTGTGTGTGTGTGTGTGTGTACATACTTGTGCATGTGCATGCACATGTGTGTGGCCTGTGCTCAGAATACAGGAACTAGAACAAGCCTATATGGCCTGAATCCCATGTGCATGACACATGGGAGAAATTTCTTGACCTTCTATGGCTTTATTTCCTCACATTTAAAACATGGCACAACAGACTCACTCGGTTTCTTGTGAAGACCATGTATTTTTCCATCCAGAATTTAGAATAATGTCTAGATGGCTCATGCAGTGGCTTCACTTTGCTTCTAGTATTTAGATTTTTGTTTTTGTTTTTGAGACAGGGTCTCACTTTGTAGTTCAGGCTGGTTCTGAGCTCAGCCTTGAACTTAGAGCAATCCTCTGCCTCCCAAGTGCTGGGATTACAGGTGTGAGCCACCATGCGTGGCACTGTGGTATGTAGTACTGAGCTGGTGGGTGTGAGTCTCCACCCCTGGCATTGTTATATGTGGTTACCAGGGATCAAACCTGAACCCTTGCACTTGCAAGGCAGGGACCAGAACCACTGGGCTAAATCCCCAGCCCTCTAGTACTTAAGTTTTGAACTTCAGTAATCCTCTCCTCCACTCCAATTCCCACAGGGAAGTGAAGAAAAGAACGGAGGAGGCAGACAGCAAGTCCATCACAAGTCTGTCCGGGGCCAGTTCCAGAAAGTCTGCACACATGAAGAACTGTTGCAGTGCCTGACGGCCACACCTCCTCAGCTGTGAGCTCTCATTTCTCGAGTGCGGAGTCCTGTGACTTGGGCGGCTCATCCCACTGACACTGTCCCACTGAGAGTTTACAGAGTGGGAGGTCTAACTTGTGGTCTCTGGTCCCTCCAGAACCGCAGTTCTTGGCTGTGATCTCTGTGAGCGCTTTGGGCCCTTGGGCCTCACAGAGTTTTAGAGATGCTATGTAAATGTTTGTAATGTGGTGATCGTAATCACATGCTCATTTCAAAACTGCAGCTGAATCTCATTAACATAATTAGACCTACGAGGTAGCTGTCCTTTTGGTGACAATGTTTCCCTAAAATGATTGGTACTAATGAAGGAGCTCTCATTCTGACTTTGCAGTTAACAAGCTTCGTGGTCTTGGACCTGTTACCTGCCAGTGTACCTGTTCTCTCTGTAAGGCAAGCAGTTAGCCTCAGAGGCACTGGAGGGCTCAGCACCACGCGGACTCAGCACTTTAATCAACAGCAAGTGGAACACAGTGACCTACCACTAAGACGGACTCTGGTTCTTCCTTCATTTTCTTCTTTTACATACCACGGTATTGATTTTTCACACTTCTGAAATGAGAACAGAATTTAAGTGAAGAAAGAAAGAGTAGTTTTAGGCTCCAGTGATAACAGAAAAATCTATTTTTATGTGTGAAAAAACAAGTTTGAAAAAAGTTTTATGTAAAAGGGATACTTTATAATCTCAGAATACTTACAAAGTATGAGAAATCCTAATGAAAACAGTCATACGCTGCTGAAGGCAGCGTTCAGAGCAGTGTTCCCTTTTACGTACAAATACACACCGGCCAGTGACTGTCGGCTCGAAGAGGGGAGCTGGGAATGACTGGATGGACTTTGGAGGATAACAGGAATGTTCTGGAACTACAGTAGTGGTAAGCGACTCTGAATATATGAAGAACCACTGAACTGCCCCCGACTTCCTGTCAAGGTGTGTGAACGAGCCAGAGGAACCTGCACTGATCCGGAAGTGGCCAGCGGTGCCCGGCTGCAGTCACCTGGACCAGTTCAGTTCTTCCCAGTGACAGATTTGAACTGATTTCAGCTCATCCTGGCCCAGGCTCCACACAGCTTGCTGAAACGCTTATATTAAATAATAGCTATTTATTGAGTTATACTAGTTAAAAACATTTTATTTTTTTTGTTGCAAATTAGAGCAATTTTGTGTAGCAATCATTTCCTGTTTGTCATTTTTATGGTCAAACTTTGAACTCCTGAAGCTTTATTTTTGTAAATTGGAGAATGATAAGATTAAGAGCCACAGCTTAATTTAGCTTTTTGAAGCATGCTTTCTTCCTCTCCCAGACCTTTAGTATTTTAACTGGAAAGTTGAATGCTCACTAACTCTACCAGGAACTCTAGTTTTGTATTTTATGCTTTTATTTTGTTCCCCGGAAAAAAAGGTTACATTTTTAGCCCATAAAGCATGCCTTGCTTGTGAGAGATTGTCAAAACAAATGTGGATGAGAGTGGTTATTCTTTCTGTGACATATGGTTTGGTGAAACCAAAGCTTTCCGTTTGTTACTTGCCTCAGTGGTGTATCCTGAGCCCAGGTGATGCTACACCTAATGTATGTATGTTGATGAATGGAACACACATTGGGGTTCTCTTGCACAGGACTGCATTAGTGTACATGTTATGGTGTTACTTTTATTTATTTCTCCAAAATAATTCATTATGTCTGTGTCACAGTCTGTAAAGAAGAGAAAACCTTTTAAGCAGTAATGTCAGCTTGCTCTTGGCCTTTAGACTGTCCACACTCCAAACTGACTGGGAGATCACCTGAGGGCCTTTGACAGACACACTGATCATTTTAACTAAGCGTGGGTAAATACTCAGGCACTGGAATCCAAATTGGAGATGTGTAACTCTGGGTAGCAATATTGTGTAAGAAAAGCTACTTAAAAGTCCTTGAGCTGGGTGATCATGATTATTTGTCCATAATTTGATTCTATGGAAGTGTTATCAAATGTAGAATGTATTTTCAGTAAGAACAAAAAATATTTAATGTTTTTAACTTAGACTTATTTTGATATATTTACTTACTTTGATATAATTAGATATATTTACATGTTCCTATACTTATAACTCACTTTGTGTCTGGTTTTCCTCTAAGAAATGTCAAAATCACAATTATGCTACTGTCCTTTTTAAAGTATGCTCATACATTGAATATTTTAATTTGATTATGGAACATAATGTCAGATGAGGCATTTTTCACTGTTTAAGCCCTGTGCATTTTCATAATTTATTTTTCCACTTGCTGCTTTATATAATGTATGTGACATTTGATTATTTAATACTAGTTGTTATTTGCATAATCCAAGCCACATAGCCCCCCTCCTGAATATAAAATCGAGATTAAAGATAAAGATTTATTTTCATATTTTTACACTGATTGGCTTGATAGTGATGGTTTTTGTGAGATTTTATTGTGTGTGTGTATTTCATATGTATATATTAAGTAGGCCTCTGAGAATTGAGTAATTGTTTTATGTTTTTGATTTATATGGTTTACATTTTCATAGTTTGGGTCGTATTTTGTTTATACTGTTTATTTCTCTTCAAACCATTAGTAATTATATCACAGAGTAATTTTTATAGCAGTGCAATTGTCTAAGGAACTACAAATATTTTACGCTTTGTAAATTCAATAAAATATGTTTGTTTTAGCTTTTTTCTCTGTGCTTTAGCTTTGGTGGAGATATACCTGAGCTAACGTTAATTCCAGGAGGAGTTCGTGTGAGACCGCTGCTTTACTGCACCTGCCCATTCTGGCCATATCAAACTGGCTGATGGGAGAGAGAACTGAGCGTGTGGTGTTCCGTCCTCTGGCACCTTGAGGTCGTCTTGGCTGCCAGAGTAGAACGGAGACTAGCATGGGGCATGACAGCCCAGGGTAGGGGCGTTTGCGGAAGCATTTCAGGATGTGCTTGGCCATCCTCATGACCCCTGAGGGCTCAGTTTCTTTCTCTGACACACTTCTGCATTGCTTACCTAACCGCTTTAGGAAGTTTTCTGAACCCCAACTAGATGAAACTGCCTGATGCTCTGTTTTCATGTCTCTGTTGCTCATGTATTTGTGAAATCAGACATATGCTCCTGCCCTTAGCCATTTACTACTGCTGTTACCTTCCTCTATGTACACAGTGTGTAGAACTTTAGTAGTACTGATTGTTGAATAGATGATGTCTTAATCAGCTTTCCATTATTGTTACAGAATACCTTAACTTAGAAGGAAGGTTTAATTCGATCCCTAGTTTTTCAAAGGTTTCAGTGCCTACTCAGCAGACCTTTTGTTTAGTGTTAGGTGAAGAAGAACCTCATGGTAAGACTGCATGGTGGAGCATCCTGCTTCAAGGGCACACACCCACATGATCTGATGACTTCCAAGTGTCATCTGTCTCTTGCAAGTAGTGCTCCAGTCTGGGGATCCATTTTTCAGTACATGAGCCTTTGGGGAGCACCCAGATGCAAACGCTAGCAGATCAAAGAATTGACTGGATAAGTTTAACTGTTCAGTGGTTCTGCAGACGTACACACATATACATGCATGTGCTCCCTCACGTGAACAGCACAAATGAGAGCTAACATTTTAATGTCCACAGGATGAGCTGTAAAGCTCACCTAGATGGTCTCATACATAATAGTAGGGTAACTGAGCAAGGGACTTAACCTTGATGAATCTCATCTCTATTTGCAAGATCATGGAGTTACAAGGATCTAAAAAATGTACATCATGGCCTTGAAATAGTATCTAGCACCTTGATCACTCCCGACTTAAGTCTTTTTTTTTTTTTTAAGGTTTTTTTGAGACAGGGTCTCACTTTGTGGTTCAGGCTGGCCCTGAGCTCAGACTTAAATCACATCAGCAATCCTCCTGCCTCTGCCTCCCGAGTGCTGGGATTACAGGCGTGAGCCACCACGCCCGGCACTGTGGTCTGTGGTACTGGTTGCTGCTGGGTGTGTGGTGACCGGGGATTGAACCCGGGTCCTTATGCTTGCATGACAGGCGCCGGAACCATTGAGCTAAATTCCCGGCCCCCCGACTTAAGTCTTATTTGAAATACCATTGATTGTCAAGTGCCGCCATCAGTGAATAATGGAACAACAGAAATTTGCGAAATTTCAAATGGAGCATTTGAGGAGATGGAACATTCTGGAGAATTTTCTCTTACCTAAATTAACTGCTGCTCACATATGTTGATAGTGTTTAAAAGGACACAGGGTGAGGTATCACAGGATGTTGGGTAAGATGAATTGAAGAGAAGGAAATGATTAAGCAAAAACAATGCAGACCTGAAAGTTATGATCCAGACATCATAAGGTAGGATCTGTAGTTATTAATGGTTGATGAATCAAGAGATGAAGAAAATATTTTTAAATTAATTAGCTTTTTTGGTACCTTTTAGATATACTTAATGATCCCATTCATCACAGGGAATTTGTACCTGTACATGATGTACCTTGGATCTTTATTTCCCATTCCCCTACCTCCCTTCAACCCCTCTTCCCCTCCTTATTTACAAAAGCTTTGTTTCCATTTTTTGCTTTTCTCATTTTATTTTTGGTCTTCATTTACACTTTCAGTTAGACCAGAGAAACCATGTGGTATTTACAGATGTGTCCAATTTATTTCACATAAGACTGTTAAAGTGCATCCATTCCGTTCAAATTTATCTTCATGGGGCCGGGGAGTTAGCTCAGTGGTTCCGGCGCCTGTCTTGCAAGCGCAAGGACCCGGGTTCGATTCCCCGGTAACCACATAACGATACTGGGTGTGGAGACCCACAGCCAGCAGCAACCAGTACCACATACCACAGTGCCGGGCGTGGTGGCTCACGCCTGTAATCCCAGCACTCGGGAGGCAGAGGCAGGAGG